>JBBAXF010000085.1:40493-166887 GCA_037837765.1 Delichon dasypus | reverse complement strand
GGTCTCCCCCCATATTTTGGGGTCCATCCCAGATTTTGGGCTCCCCCCTACATTTTGGGGTGCCCCAAACCCCGATTTCTGCCTCAAAATGAGCCGAACCCCAAACATGGGTTTATGGGATTTAGGGGCTGTTAAAGGGTTTTGGGATCTCTCCCCATATTTTGGGGGTCCATCCCATATTTTTGGGGTCTCTCCCCATATTTTGGGGTCTCCCCCCATATTTTGGGGTCTCCCCCCATATTTTGGGGTCCATCCCAGATTTTGGGGTGCCCCAAACCCCGATTTCTGCCCCAAAAGGAGCCGAACCCCAAACACGGGTTTATGGGATTTAGGGGCTTGTTAAAGGGTTTTGGGATCTCCCCCCCCATATTTTGGGATCTCTCCCCCCATATTTTGGGGTCTCCCCCCCCATATTTTGGGGTCTCTCCCCCATATTTTGGGGTCTCTCCCCACATTTTGGGGTGCCCCAAACCCCGATTTCTCCTCCGAAAGGAGCCGAACCCCAAAACACGGGTTTATGGGGGATTTAGGGGCTGTTAAAGGGTTTTGGGGTCTCCCCCCATATTTTGGGATCTCTCCCCCCATATTTTGGGCTCCCCCCCACATTTTGGGGTCCATCCCACATTTTGGGTGCCCCAAACCCCGATTTCCCCCCCAAAGGAGCCGAACCCCGAGGACCCCCCTGAACAAGGAGGCGGCCGAGGTCCTGCAGAGCAACCGGCGCCTCTTCGAGCAGAACGTGCAGCGCTCGCTCCGCGGCGGCTACGTGGGCGCACCTACTTCGAGCGCTGCCTCAAGTGACCCCAAAAAATAAAAACCCCCAAAAAAAACTTCCCCCCCGAAAAAAAACCCCAAAATTCCATCGATTTCCCCCCTAAAAAAAACCCCGACCCCGCAAACCTCCCCTTGGCTTTTTTATTTGTTTTTTTGTTTTTTTGGGGGGGGGTTTGTGGGGTTTGCGCTGCCTGGAGTGAGTCCAGCTGAAAAGATCCCCTAAAAAAACCCCAAAACTGCCTGAGCACCCCCCAAAAATACCCTGGGGGATCCTCCCCGCCCTAAAAAACCCCAAAACTGCCTGAGCCCCCCCCCTCCCCAAAAATACCCTGGGGGATCCTCCCCGCCCTAAAAAAAACCCCAAACTGCCTGAGCACCCCCAAAAATACCCTGGGGGATCCTCCCCGCCCTAAAAAAAACCCCAAACCCCCCCAAAAATACCCTGGGGGATCCTCCCCGCCCTAAAAAACCCCAAACCCCCCCAAAAATACCCTGGGGGATCCTCCCCGCCCTAAAAAAACCCCAAAACTGCCTGAGCCCCCTCCCCAAAAATAGCCTGGGGGTAAAAAAAAACCCCCAAAATTCCTCCCCCCCCCAAAAAAAAAACCCCAAGCGGGATTTGTCTGGGGGGGGGTTGTGGGGTTTGCTGAGTCCTGAGTGCTGCCTGGAGTGACCCCCCCCAAAAAAACCCCAAAACCTCCCTGAGAGCCCCCCCAAAAAAACCCCAAAAATCCCTGGGACCCCCCCAAAAACTCCCAAAAACTCCCTGAGAGCCCCCCAAAAAAACCCCCCAAAAATCCCTGGGACCCCCCAAAAAAACTCCCAAAACCTCCCTGAGAGCCCCCCCAAAAAACCCCCAAAAATCCCTGGGACCCCCCAAAAAAACCCCAAAAACTCCCTGAGAGCCCCCCCAAAAAAACCCCAAAAATCCCTGGGACCCCCCCGAAAAATCCCTGAGAGCCCCCAAAAAAACCCCAAAAATCCCTGGGACCCCCCAAAAAAACCCCAAAAACTCCCTGAGAGCCCCCCCCAAAAAAACTCCAAAATCCCTGGGACCCCCCAAAAAAACCCCCCAAAAACTCCCTGAGAGCCCCCCAAAAAAAACCCCAAAAATCCTGGGACCCCCCCCAAAAATCCCTGAGAGCCCCCAAAAAAACCCCAAAAATCCCTGGGACCCCCCCAAAAAAAACCCCAAAAAATCCCTGGGACCCCCCAAAAAACTCCCAAAACTCCCTGAGAGCCCCAAAAAACCCCCCCAAAAATCCCTGGGACCCCCCAAAAACTCCCAAAAACTCCCTGGAGAGCCCCCCCAAAAATGGACCCCCCAAAAAACTCCCAAAAACTCCCTGAGAGCCCCCCCAAAAAACCCCAAAATCCCTGGGACCCCCCAAAAAAACTCCCAAAAAAATCCTGGGACCCCCCCAAAAATCCCTGAGAGCCCCAAAAAAACCCCAAAAATCCTGGGACCCCCCCAAAAAAACTCCCAAAAACTCCCTGAGAGCCCCCCAAAAAAACCCCAAAAATCCCTGGGACCCCCCAAAAATCCCTGGGACCCCCCCCCAAAATCCCTGAGAGCCCCCAAAAAAACCCCCAAAAATCCCTGAGCCTCCCAAAAAAAACCCCAAAAAAAATCTCCGAACCCCCTCCCCAAAAAAACCCCAAAAAATCCCCGAACCCCCTCCCCAAAAAAACCCCAAAAAATTTCTGAGCCCCCCAAAAAAAACCAAAAAATCCCTGAACCCCCCCAAAAATCCCTGAACCCCCCCCCAAAATCCCTGAGCCCCCCCCCAAAAACCGCAAACTCTCTGAGACCCCCCCCCGAAAAAACCCCAAAATTCTCTGAGACCCCTCCCAAAAAAACCCAAAATTTCCTGAGCTTCCCCCCCCTCAAAAATCCCAAAAACTCTCTGAGACCCCTCCCGAACCGACCCCCAAAATTTTGGGATTTCTCTGGGGGGTTTTTTGGGGGCGGCTGATCCCGAGCGCTGCCTCGAGTGACCCCCAAAAATCCCCCCAAAAAATCCCCAAAAAATCCCCCAGAAAATTCCCAAAAAGTTCCCCCAAATCCCAAAAATTCCCCAAAAAATCCCCCAAAAATCCCCTAAAAATTCCCAAAAAATTCCCCCAAAATCCCAAAAATCCCCAAAAAATCCCCCAGAACATTCCCTAAAAATCCCCCAAAATCCCAAAAATCCCCAAAAAATTCCCTAAAAATTCCCCCAAAATCCCCCAAAAAATCCCCCAAAATCCAAAAATCCCCCCAAAATCCCAAAAATCCCCCAAAAATTACCCCAAAATCCCCCAAAAAATCCCCCAGAATATTCCCCAAAAATTCCCCAAAATCCCAAAAATTCCCCAAAAAATCCCCCAGAAAATTCCCAAAAAATTCCCTAAAAATCCCCCAAAATCCAAAAAATCCCCCAACCCACTGCCACCAAAAAAAACCCCAAATCCCCCCCAAAACACCCCAAAATCCCCCGGGGGGGGGGCGTGGGGGTCGCTCCCTTCAGCGCTGCTTTGAGGGACCCCAAAAATCCCAAAATCCCCAAAAATCCCAAAATTTCCCCAAAATTCCCCCAAATCCCCCAAATCCTCCCCCTATTTATTCCCCCCTGGGGCCGGGGAGCCCTCCCCCCGCCCCTCCCCCCACCCCAGCGCTGCTCGGGCCCAGATTAAAGAGCCAAGGGACTGGTTTGGACTGGTTTGAACTGGTTTGGAGTGGTTTGGGCTGGTTTGGAGTGGTTTGGGCTGGTTTGGAGTGGTTTGGGTTGGGTTGAACTGGTTTGGAGTAGTTTGGACTGGTTTGAACTGGTTTGGGCTGGTTTGAACTGGTTTGGGTTGGTTTGAACTGGTTTGAACTGGTTTGGAGTGGTTTGGCTGGGTTGACTGGTTTGGGTTGGTTTGGACTGGTTTGAACTGGTTTGGGTTGGTTTGAACTGGTTTGGGTTTGTTTGGACTGGTTTGGGTTGGTTTGAACTGGTTTGAACTGGTTTGGGTTGTTTGAACTGGTTTGGACTGGTTTGGGTTGGGTTGGGCTGGGTTGGACTGGTTGGAACTGGTTTGAACTGGTTTGGGTTGGTTTGAACTGGTTTGGGTTGGGTTGGACTGGTTTGGGTTGGTTTGAACTGGTTTGAACTGGTTTGGAGTGGTTTGGGCTGGGTTGGACTGGTTTGGAGTGGTTTGGGTTGGTTTGAACTGGTTGGAACTGGTTTGGGTTGGTTTGAACTGGTTTGGACTGGTTTGGGTTGGGCTGGGTTGGTTTGGACTGGTTTGAACTGGTTTGGAGTGGGTTGAACTGGTTTGGAGTGGTTTGGGTTGGGTTGGGTTGGGTTGGACTGGTTGGAACTGGTTTGAACTGGTTTGGGTTGGGTTGGACTGGTTTGGACTGGTTTGGGTTGGTTTGGGTTGGGTTGGACTGGTTTGGACTGGTTTGGGTTGGTTTGGGTTGGGTTGGACTGGTTTGAACTGGTTTGGAGTGGTTTGGGTTGGGTTGGACTGGTTGGACTGGTTTGAACTGTTTGGACTGGTTTGGACTGGTTTGGAGTGGTTTGGGTTGGGTTGAACTGGTTTGGGTTGGTTTGAACTGGGTTGGGCTGGGTTGGACTGGTTTGAACTGGTTTGGAGTGGTTTGGGCTGGGTTGGACTGGTTTGGGTTGGGTTTGAACTGGTTTGGAGTGGGTTGGGTTGGGTTGGGTTGGACTGGTTTGGGTTGGTTTGGGTTGGGTTGGACTGGTTTGAACTGGTTTGGACTGGTTTGGACTGGTTTGGAGTGGTTTGAACTGGTTTGGACTGGTTTGGGTTGGGTTGGACTGGGTTGGTTTGGACTGGTTGGAACTGGGTTGGACTGGTTTGAACTGGTTTGGGCTGGTTTGGACTGGTTTGAACTGGTTTGGGTTGGGTTGGAACTGGTTTGAACTGGTTTGGGTTGGTTTGAACTGGTTTGAGTTGGTTTGGAGTGGTTTTGAACTGGTTTGGGTTGGTTTGGACTGGTTTGAACTGGTTTGGGTTGGTTTGAACTGGTTTGAGTTGGTTTGAACTGGTTTGAGTTGGTTTGGAGTGGTTTGAACTGGTTTGGGTTGGGTTGGACTGGTTTGAACTGGTTTGAGCTGGTTTGGGTTGGGTTGGACTGGTTTGAACTGGTTTGAGCTGGTTTGGGGTTGGTTGGACTGGTTGGAACTGGTTTGAGCTGGTTTGGGTTGGTTTGGACTGGTTTGAACTGGTTTGGACTGGTTTGGACTGGTTTGGAGTGGTTTGGGTTGGTTTGAACTGGTTTGGGTTGGTTTGGACTGGTTTTGAACTGGTTTGGGTTGGTTTGGAGTGGTTTGGGTTGGGTTGAACTGGGTTGAACTGGTTTGGACTGGTTGGGTTGGGTTGGACTGGTTTGGACTGGTTTGTACTGGTTTGGGTTGGTTTGAACTGGTTTGAACTGGTTTAGACTGGTTTGAACTGGTTTGGACTGGTTTGGGTTGGGTTGGAGTGGTTGGGGTTGGGTTGGACTGGTTTGAACTGGTTTGGGTTGGTTTGAACTGGTTTGAACTGGTTTGGAGTGGTTTGGGTTGGGTTGGGCTGGGTGGTTTGGACTGTTTGGACTGGTTGGAACTGGGTTGGGTTGGTTTGGACTGGTTTGAACTGGTTTGGGTTGGTTGGACTGGTTTGGAGTGGGTTGGGTTGGGTGGGTTGGGTTGGACTGGTTGGAACTGGTTTGAACTGGTTTGGGTTGGTTTGAACTGGTTTGGGTTGGTTTGGGTTGGTTTGAACTGGTTTGGAGTGGTTTGGAGTGGTTTGGGTTGGTTTGAACTGGTTTGGGTTGGTTTGGACTGGTTTGGACTGGTTTGGACTGGTTTGGACTGGTTTGGGTTGGGTTGGACTGGTTTGGAGTGGTTTGAACTGGTTTGGGTTGGGTTGGACTGGTTTGGAGTGGTTTGGGTTGGTTTGAACTGGTTTGAACTGGTTTGGAGTGGTTTGGGTTGGGTTGGACTGGTTTGGGTTGGTTTGGAGTGGTTTGAACTGGTTTGGAGTGGTTTGGGTTGGTTTGAACTGTTTGAACTGGTTTGGGTGGTTTGGACTGGTTTGGACTGGTTTGGACTGGTTTGGACTGGTTTGGGTTGGGTTGGACTGGTTTGGAGTGGTTTGAACTGGTTTGGGTTGGGTTGGACTGGTTTGGAGTGGTTTGGGTTGGTTTGAACTGGTTTGAACTGGTTTGGGTTGGTTTGGAGTGGTTTGGAGTGGGTTGGGTTGGTTTGGGTTGGGTTGGACTGGTTTGAACTGGTTTGGACTGGTTTGGGTTGGGTTGGACTGGTTTGGGTTGGGTTGGACTGGTTTGAACTGGTTTGAACTGGTTTGGGTTGGTTTGAACTGGTTGGGAGTGGTTTGGATTGGGTTGGACTGGTTTGAACTGGTTTGGGTTGGGTTGGACTGTTTTGGAGTGGGTTGGGTTGGGTTGAACTGGTTTGGACTGGTTTGGACTGGTTTGGACTGGTTTGGACTGGTTTGAACTGGTTTGGAGTGGTTTGGGTTGGGTTGGACTGGTTGGAATGGTTTGAACTGGTTTGGAGTGGTTTGGGTTGGGTTGGGCTGGGTTGGTTTGGACTGGTTGGAACTGGTTTGAACTGGTTTGGGTTGGTTTGAACTGGTTTGAACTGGTTTGGAGTGGTTTGGATTGGGTTGGACTGGTTGGAACTGGTTTGAACTGGTTTGGGTTGGTTTGGACTGTTTGGGTTGGTTGGACTGGTTTGGGTTGGTTTGAACTGGTTTGAACTGGTTTGGAGTGGTTTGAACTGGTTTGGAGTGGGTTGGGTTGGGTTGGACTGGGTTGGTTTGGACTGGTTGGAACTGGGTTGGACTGGTTTGGACTGGTTTGAACTGGTTTGGGTTGGGTTGGACTGGTTTGGACTGGTTTGGGTTGGGTTGAACTGGTTGGAACTGGTTTGGGTTGGTTTGAGCTGGTTTGGGTTGGGTTGGACTGGTTTGAACTGGTTTGGGCTGGTTTGAACTGGTTTGTACTGGGTTATACTGGGGGGCGTTACTGGTTGCGCTGGGTTGCCCTGGAGCCGATTGTTGCTGGCAGTACTGGTTTGTACTGGTTTGTACTGGTTTGTACTGGTTTGTACTGGTTTGTACTGGTTTGCACTGGGCTGTACTGGTTTGCACTGGTTTGTACTGGTTTGTACTGGGCTGTACTGGTTTGTACTGGTTTGCACTGGGCTGTACTGGTTTGCACTGGGCAGTACTGGTTTGTACTGGTTTGTACTGGTTTGTACTGGTTTGTACTGGGCTGTACTGGTTTGTACTGGTTTGTACTGGGCTGTACTGGTTTGCACTGGTTTGTACTGGTTTGTACTGAGCTGTACTGTTTGTACTGGGAGGGGGGTGTGGGTGCCACTGGTTAAACTGGGATGGGCCCAGTTCCATTCCCAGCATTCCCAGTCTGCCCAGTTCCCGATCCCAGCATTCCCAGTATCCCAGTTCCATTTCCAGTATCCCCAGTATCCCCAGTTCCCATTCCCAGTATTCCAGTATCCCAGTTCCATTCCCAGCACTCCCAGTATCCCCAGCTCCCATTCCAGTATTCCCAGTATTCCCAGTTCCATTCCCAGTATCCCCAGTTCCCATTCCCAGTATCCCCAGTTCCCGATCCCAGCACTCCCAGTATCCCCAGTTCCCGATCCCAGCACTCCCAGTATCCCCAGTTCCCATTCCCAGTATTCCCAGCACTCCCAGTATCCCCAGTTCCATTCCCAGTATCCCCAGTTCCCATTCCCAGCACTCCCAGTATCCCCAGTTCCCATTCCCAGTATCCCCAGTTCCATTCCCAGTATCCCCAGTTCCATTCCCAGTATTCCCAGTTCCTGATCCCAGTACTCCCAGTATCCCCAGTTCCCATTCCCAGTATTCCCAGTATCCCCAGTTCCCATTTCCAGCACTCCCAGTATCCCCAGTATTCCCGGTATTCCCAGTATTCCCAGTATCCCCAGTTCCCAGTATCCCCAGTTCCCAGTATCCTCAGTTCCCATTCCCAGTATTCCCAGCACTCCCAGTATTCCCAGCACTCCCAGTATCCCAGTTCCCACTCCCAGTATCCCCAGTTCCCATTCCCAGTATCCCCAGTTCATTCCCAGTATCCCCAGTTCCCATTCCCAGTATTCCCAGTATCCCCAGTATTCCCAGTAATCCCCAGTTCCATTCCCAGCACTCCCAGTATCCCCAGTTCCCATTCCCAGCACTCCAGTATCCCCAGTTCCTATTCCCAGTATTCCCAGTATCCCCAGTTCCCATTCCCAGTTCCCCCTGGCCTGCCTGACACCTCCGCGCCACCAGGTGTCGCTATCCCCGGGCGGAGCCGCTCCGGCCGCCGCTCTCTGTCGCTGCCCCCCCCACCGGAAGTGGCCGCTCCGGCCGCCTCAGCCGCTCTCTGTGATTCGTCCCTGCCCTCCCGCGGCGCCGTCACGTGACCGAAACCCGCTCGGCGTCACGTGATCGGAACCGCGCGTGACGTCACTGTTTGCGGAAGTGCTCGAGCGGAGCCGGGTGAGCGCCGGGGCGTTCGGGGGGATTTGGGGACAATCTGGGGACATTTTGGGACAATTTGGGACATTTGGGGGCAGCTAAGGGGCCTGGGGGGCGCTTGGGCGGGGTTTGAGGCGGTTCGGGCGCGTTGCGGGCGGGTTTCAGGAGCCGGAGCGGCTCCGGGTGGGGCCGTGCCACAGGCCCGGTGTCCCCGTGTCCCCTCCCTGTCCCCTCCCTGTCCGGGTGTCCCCGTGTGTCACCCGGGGGCTCTGCCGGTGTCCCCCTGTCCCCGTGTCCGGGTGCCACCACGGCCCCGTGTGCCCCCATGTCCGTGTGCCCCACCGGTGTCCCCAGGTGTCCCCAGGTGTCCCCAATGTCCCCAGCTGTCCCCAGGTGTCCCCAGGTGTCCCCAGTGTCCCCAGGTGTCCCCACGGAGCTCCTTTTTGGGTCTCAGAGGACACGGCAGGAGCTGCTCCAGCAGAGCCAGCGGGAGCTGGGCGGTGTCACAGCGGTGTCACAGCGGTGTCACAGCGGTGTCTCCAGTGTCACAGCGGTGTCACAGCGGTGTCCTGTCAGTGTCCCCAGTGTCCATCTGTGTCCCAGTGTGTCGTCAGTATTCTCAGGTGTCCCCAGTGTCCCATCAGTGTCCCCAATGTCCCGTCAGTGTCACAGTGTCCCATCAGTGTCCCCAGTGTCCTCTCAGTGTCCTGTCACTGTCCCATCACTGTCCCCAGTGTCCCATCAGTGTCCCCAATGTCCTGTCAGTGTCACAGTGTCCCATCGGTGTCACAGTGTCCCATCAGTGTCCCCAGTGTCCTGTCACTGTCCCCAATGTCCCATCAGTGTCACAGTGTCCCATCACTGTCCCCAATGTCCCGTCACTGTCCCCAATGTCCCATCGGTGTCCCCAGTGTCCCATCGGTGTCCCCAGTGTCCCATCAGTGTCCCCAATGTCCTGTCACTGTCCCCAACATCCCATTTGTGTTCTTGATGTCCTGTCGCTGTCCCCAGTGTCCCATCGGTGTCCCCAATGTCCTGTCAGTGTCACAGTGTCCCATCGGTGTCACAGTGTCTCACCGGTGTCCCCAATGTCCTGTCACTGTCCCCAGTGTCGCATCAGTGTCACAGTGTCCCATCAGTGTCCCCAGTGTCCTGTCACTGTCCCCAATGTCCCCACCGTTCCATTGGTGCTCCATGAGTGTCCCCAGTGTCCTGTCACTGTCCCCAGTGTCCCATCAGTGTCACAGTGTCCCATCGGTGTCCCCAGTGTCCCATTGGTGTCCCCAATGTCCCATCAGTGTCACAGTGTCCCATCGGTGTCCCCAGTGTCCTGTCACTGTCCCCAATGTCCCATAGGTGTCACAGTGTCCCATCGGTGTCCCCAGTGTCCCATCGGTGTCCCCAGTGTCCCATTGGTGTCCCCAATGTCCTGTCAGTGTCACAGTGTCCCATCAGTGTCACAGTGTCCCATCAGTGTCCCCAGTGTCCCATTGGTGTCCCCAATGTCCCGTCAGTGTCACAGTGTCCCATCGGTGTCCCCAATGTCCCATCAGTGTCCCCAGTGTCCTCTCAGTGTCCTGTCACTGTCCCATCGCTGTCCCCAATGTCCTGTCACTGTCCCCAGTGTCCCATTGGTGTCCCCAATGTCCTGTCAGTGTCCCCAACATCCCCTCTGTGTCCTTGATGTGCTGTCACTGCCCCCAATGTCCCGTCAGTGTCACAGTGATGTCCCCAATGTCCCCAGTGTCCCATCGGTGTCCCCAGTGTCCCATCAGTGTCCCCAGTGTCACATCAGTGTCCCCAACATCCCACTGGTGTCCCATCAGTGTCACATTGGTGTCACATCGGTGTCCCTAATGTCCCCAGTGTCCCGTCACTGTCCCCAATGTGCCATTGGTGTCACAATGTCACAGTGACGCCCCCGATGTCACATCAGTGTCCCATCAGTGTCACATCAGTGTCACAGTGTCCTGTCACTGTCCCCAGTGTCTTCGATGTCACATCAGTGTCACATCAGTGTCACAGTGTCACATCAGTGTCCCCAGTGTCCCATCAGTGTCCCATCAGTGTCCCATTAGTGTCACAGTGTCACATCAGTGTCACATCAGTGTCACATCAGTGTCACATCAGTGTCACAGTGTCCCATCAATGTCCCCATGGAGCCGCTCTTCAGCCACCGGAGGAGCTGCTGCGGCAGAACCAGCGCGCTCTGGGCCGTGTGCCATCAGTGTCACAGTGTCACTCTGGTGTCCCCAATGTCACACTGATGTCCCCAATGTCACTCTGGTGTCCCCAATGTCCCCAGGTGTCCCCACAGAGCCGCTCTTCAGCCACCGGAGGAGCTGCTGCAGCAGAACCAGCGCGCTCTGGGCTGTGTGCCATCGGTGTCACAGTGTCACATCAGTGTCCCCAATGTCACACTGATGTCCCCAATGTCACTCTGGTGTCCCCAGTGTCACTCTGGTGCCCCCAATGTCCCCAGGTGTCCCCATGGAGCTGCTGTTCGGGTGGCGGCGCACGCCGGAGGAGCTGCTGCGGCAGAACCAGCGCGCTCTGGGCTGTGTGCCATCGGTGTCACAGTGTCACTCTGGTGTCCCCAATGTCACACTGATGTCCCCAGTGTCCCCAGGTGTCCCCATGGAGCCGCTCTTCAGCCACCGGAGGAGCTGCTGCGGCAGAACCAGCGCGCTCTGGGCCGTGTCCCATCGGTGTCACAGTGTCACACTGATGTCCCCAATGTCACACTGATGTCCCCAATGTCACTCTGATGTCCCCAGTGTCACATGGTGTCACCAATGTCACTCTGGTGTCCCCATGGAGCTGCTCTTCAGCCACCAGAGGAGCTGCTGCAGCAGAACCAGCGCGCTCTGGGCCGTGTGCCATCAGTGTCACAGTGTCACATCAGTGTCCCCAATGTCACTCTGGTGTCCCCAATGTCACACTGGTGTCCCCAATGTCCCCAGGTGTCCCCATGGAGCCGCTCTTCAGCCACCGGAGGAGCTGCTGCGGCAGAACCAGCGCGCTCTGGGCTGTGTCCCGTCAGTGTCACAGTGTCACTCTGGTGTCCCCAGTGTCACTCTGGTGTCCCCAGTGTCACTCTGGTGTCCCCAATGTCCCCAGGTGTCCCCATGGAGCTGCTGTTCGGGCAGCGGCGCACGCCGGAGGAGCTGCTGCGGCAGAACCAGCGCGCTCTGGGCCGTGTGCCATCGGTGTCCCCAATGTCACACTGATGTCCCCAATGTCACACTGATGTCCCCAGTGTCACTCTGGTGTCCCCAGTGTCACACTGATGTCCCCAATGTCCCCAGGTGTCCCCATGGAGCTGCTCTTCAGCCACCGGAGGAGCTGCTGCGGCAGAACCAGCGCGCTCTGGGCTGTGTCCCATCAGTGTCACAGTGTCACTCTGGTGTCCCCAATGTCACTGTGGTGTCCCCAATGTCACACTGATGTCCCCAATGTCACACTGATGTCCCCAGTGTCACTCTGGTGTCCCCAATGTCCCCAGGTGTCCCCACAGAGCCGCTCTTCAGCCACCGGAGGAGCTGCTGCAGCAGAACCAGCGCGCTCTGGGCTGTGTGCCATCAGTGTCACAGTGTCACTCTGGTGTCCCCAATGTCACTCTGGTGTCCCCAATGTCCCCAGGTGTCCCCATGGAGCTGCTCTTCGGGCGGCGGCGCACGCCGGAGGAGCTGCTGCGGCAGAACCAGCGCGCTCTGGCCCGCGCCGTGCGCGAGCTGGACCGGGAGCGGCAGAAGCTCGAGGCGCAGGAGAAGAAAATCATCGTGGACATCAAGAAGATGGCGAAGCAGGGCCAGATGGTCAGAGGGGACACGGGGGTGACACGGGGGTGACACTGGGGGGACACGGGGGTGACACGGGGGTGACACGGGGGTGACACGGGGGGACACGGGGGGACAGCAGGGCCAGATGGTCAGAGGGGACACGGGGGGACACTGGGGGGACACGGGGACATCAGGGGGACACGGGGGTGACACTGGGGGGACACAGGGGGACACGGGGGGACACTGGGGGGACATGGGGGGGACACGGGGGGGACACGGGGGGACACGGGGGGACAGCAGGGCCAGGTGGTCAGAGGGGACACGGGGGGACACTGGGGGGACACGGGGGGACACTGGGGGGACATGGGGGGACACGGGGGGACAGCAGGGCCAGATGGTCAGAGGGGACACGGGGGTGACACGAGGGGACACGGGGGTGACACTGGGGGGACAAGGGGACACCGGGGGGACACGTGTCGTGTCCCCTGTCCCTTCCCGCTGTCCCCTCTGTCCCCGTTTGTCCTTGTCTGTCCCCACTGTCCCTGTCCGTGCTTGTGATGTCCCTGCTGTCCCCTGCTGTCCCCACTGCCCGGGTGACGCTGTCCCCACTGTTCCTGTCACTGCTGCTGTCCCGGTCCCTGTCCCCGCTGTCCCCTCTGTCCCTGCTGTCCCCAGTGCTGTCCCCAGTGCTGTCCCCAATGCTGTCCCCTCTGTCCCTGCTGTCCCTGCTCTCCCTGTCCGTGTCCCTGTCTGTGTCCATGTCCCTGCTGTCCCCCCTGTCCCCCCTGTCCCTGCTGTCCCTGATGGTGTCCCCAACGCTGTTCCTGTCCCCCCTGTCCCTGCTGTCCCTGCTGTCCCTGATGGTGTCCCCAATGCTGTCCCTGTCCCCCCTGTCCCTGCTGTCCCCAATGCTGTCCCCAATGCTGTCCCCTCTGTCCCTGATGGTGTCCCCAACGCTGTCCCTGTCCACCCTGTCCCTGCTGTCCCTGCTGTCCCTGCTCTCCCTGTCCGTGTCCCTGTCTGTGTCCATGTCCCTGCTGTCCCCGCTGTCCCTGCTGTCCCCGCTGTCCCCGCTGTCCCTGCTGTCCCTGCTGTCCCCAATGCTGTCCCCAATGCTGTCCCCGCTGTCCCCGCTGTCCCCCCTGTCCCCTCTGTCCCTGCTGTCCTTGATGGTGTCCCCAACGCTGTCCCTGTTCCCCCTGTCCCCGCTGTCCCTGCTGTCCCTGATGGTGTCCCCAGTGCTGTCCCCGATGCCGTCCCTGTCTCTGGCGCTGTCCCCTCTGTCCCCTGTCCCTGTCCCTGCTGTCCCCTCTGTCACTGCTCTCCCTGCTGTCCCTGACTCTGTCCCTGTCCTCGTGGCTGTCCCTGTCCATGTCCATGACACTGTCACTTCTGTCCCCTCTGTCCCTGCTGTCCCTGATGGTGTCCCCAGTGCTGTCCCCGATGCCGTCCCTGTCTCTGGCGCTGTCCCCTCTGTCCCCTGTCCCTGTCCCTGCTGTCCCCTCTGTCACTGCTCTCCCTGCTGTCCCTGACTCTGTCCCTGTCCTCGTGGCTGTCCCTGTCCATGTCCATGACACTGTCCCCTCTGTCCCCTGTCCCTGTCCCCGAGGCTGTCCCTGTCCCCTGTCCCCTATCCCCTGTCCCTGTCCCCGAGGCTGTCCCTATCCATGTCCCTGATGTTGTCCCCTCTGTCCCTGCTGTCCCTGCTGTCCCTGTCCCCTGTCCCCTGTCCCCTGTCCCTGTCCCCAAGGCTGTCCCTGTCCATGTCCCTGACACTGTCACTTCTGTCCCCTCTGTCCCTGCTGTCCCCTCTGTCCCTGCTCTCCCTGCTGTCCCCGACGGTGTCCCCTGTCCCTGTCCCCTGTCCCTGTCCCCTGTCCGTGTCCTCTGTCCCCTGTCCGTGTCCCCAGTGCTGTCCCTGTCCCCAGCTCTGTCCCTGTCCCCTGTCCCTGTCTCTTGTCCTGGTCCCCTGTCCCTGCTGTCCCTGTCCCCTGTCCCTGTCCGTGTCCCCAGCTCTGTCCCTGTCCCCTGTCCCTGTCCCCTGTCCCTGTCCCCTGTCCGTGTCCCCTGTCCGTGTCCCTGTCCCCTGTCCGTGTCCCCGCTGTCCCCTGTCCGTGTCCCCAGCTCTGTCCCTGTCCCTGTCCCCTGTCCCCAGCTGTCCCTGTCCGTGTCCCCTGTCCCTGTCCCCAGCTCTGTCCCTGTCCCCTGTCCCCTGTCCGTGTCCCCGCTGTCCCCTGTCCCCTGTCCCCAGCTCTGTCCCTGTCCCCTGTCCCTGTCCCTGTCCCTGTCCCCTGTCCCCTGTCCCTGTCCCTTGCCCCTGTCCCCTGTCCCCTGTCCCCAGCTCTGTCCCTGTCCCCTGTCCCTGTCCCTGTCCCTGTCCCCTGTCCCCTGTCCCTGTCCCTTGCCCCTGTCCCCTGTCCCCTGTCCCCTGTCCCTGTCCCCTGTCCCCTGTCCCCTGTCCGTGTCCCCTGTCCGTGTCCCCAGCTGTCCGTGTCCCCTGTCCCCTGTCCCTGTCCCTGTCCCCTGTCCGTGTCCCCTGTCCGTGTCCCCAGCTGTCCGTGTCCCTGTCCCCTGTCCCTGTCCCTGTCCCCTGTCCGTGTCCCCTGTCCCCTGTCCGTGTCCCCGCTGTCCCCTGTCCCTGTCCCCGCTGTCCCCTGTCCCTGTCCCCAGCTGTCCGTGTCCCTGCAGGACGCCGTGCGGGTGATGGCCAAGGACCTGGTGCGGACGCGGCGCTACGTGCGCAAGTTCATCGCCATGCGCGCCAACGTGCAGGGCGTGGCGCTGCGCGTGCAGACGCTGAAATCCAACAGCGCCATGGCGGGCGCCATGCGGGGCGTGACGCGGGCCATGGCCACCATGAACCGCCAGGTGGGTCACCTGTGTCACCTGTGTGTGTGTGTGTGTGTCACCTGTGTCACCTGTGTCACCTGTGTCACCTGTGTCACCTGTGTGTGTGTGTGTGTCACCTGTGTGTGTGTGTGTGTGTGTGTGTCACCTGAAATCCAACGGCGCCATGCGCGGCGTGACGCGGGCCATGGCCACCATGAACCGCCAGGTGTGTCACCTGTGTCACCTGTGTCACCTGTGTCACCTGTGTGTCACTGCCTGTCACCTGTGTGTCACCTGTGTGTGTGTGTCACCTGTGTGTGTGTGTGTGTGTGTGTCACCTGAAATCCAACGGCGCCATGCGCGGCGTGACGCGGGCCATGGCCACCATGAACCGCCAGGTGAGTGCCACCTGTGTGTCACCTGTGTCACCTGTGTCACCTGTGTGTGTGTGTGTGTCACCTGTGTCACCTGAAATCCAACAGCGCCATGGCGGGCGCCATGCGCGGCGTGACGCGGGCCATGGCCACCATGAACCGCCAGGTGAGTGTCACCTGTGTCACCTGTGTCACCTGTGTCACCTGTGTGTGTGTGTGTGTATGTGTCACCTGTGTCACCTGTGTGTGTGTGTGTCACCTGAAATCCAACGGCGCCATGCGCGGCGTGACGCGGGCCATGGCCACCATGAACCGCCAGGTGAGTGTCACCTGTGTCACCTGTGTGTGTCACCTGTGTCACCTGTGTCACCTGTGTCACCTGTGTGTCACTGCCTGTCACCTGTGTGTCACCTGTGTGTGTGTGTGTCACCTGTGTGTGTGTGTGTGTGTGTGTCACCTGAAATCCAACGGCGCCATGCGCGGCGTGACGCGGGCCATGGCCACCATGAACCGCCAGGTGGGTGTCACCTGTGTCACCTGTGTGTCACTGTGTGTGTGTGTGTGTGTCACCTGTGTGTGTGTGTCACTGCGCGTGTCACCTGTCACCTGTGTCACCTGTGTGTGTGTGTGTGTGTCACTGCGTGTGTGTGTCACTGCGCGTGTCACCTGTCACCTGTGTCACGCGTTTCACGGTGACACCACGGACACAGATGGAGGCGCCGGTGTCACCCAGGTGTCCCCAATGCCACACTGGTGTCCCCTGGGTGCCCTCTCAGGATCTCCAGTGTCCCCGATGTCCCCGATGTCCCCGATGTCCCCAATGTCCCCACTGTCCCCATTGTCCCCACTGTCCCCAATGTCCCCATTGTCCCCATTGTCCCCAATGTCCCCAGTGTCCCCACTGTCCCATTGTCCCCGATGTCCCCATTGTCCCCAATGTCCCCAATGTCCCCAATGTCCCCACTGTCCCCAATGTCCCCATTGTCCCCAGTGTCCCCAATGTCCCCAATGTCCCCCAATGTCCCCATTGTCCGATGTCCCCAATGTCCCCATTGTCCCCAATGTCCCCGATGTCCCCGATGTCCCCATTGTCCCCACTGTCCCCACTGTCCCCAATGTCCCCACTGTCCCCAATGTCCCCACTGTCCCCACTGTCCGATGTCCCCATTGTCCCCGATGTCCCCGATGTCCCCAATGTCCCCGATGTCCCCGATGTCCCCGCAGCTGAAGCTGCCGCAGATCCAGCGCATCCTGCTGGAGTTCCAGAAGCAGTCGGAGCTGATGGACATGAAGGAGGAGCTGATGAACGACGCCATCGACGACGCGCTGGGGGACGAGGACGACGAGGAGGAGAGGTGGGGACACCTGGGGACATTGGGGACATTGGGGACATTGGGGACACCTGGGGACACCTGGGGACATTGGGGACACCTGGGGACACTGGGGACATTGGGGACATTGGGGGACATTGGGGACATTGGGGACACCTGGGACACCTGGGGACACTGGGGACACTGGGGACACCTGGGGACATTGGGGACACCTGGGACATTGGGGACACCTGGGGACACTGGGGACACCTGGGGACATTGGGGACACCTGGGGACATTGGGGACATTGGGGACACCTGGGGACAGCTGGGGACACCTGGGGACATTGGGGACATTGGGGACACCTGGGACATTGGGGACACCTGGGACATTGGGGACACCTGGGGACATTGGGGACATTGGGGACACCTGGGGACAGCTGGGGACACCTGGGGACATTGGGGACATTGGGGACACCTGGGACACCTGGGGACATTGGGGACACAAGGATGGAGTGAGTCCCAGTCCCATCCCAGTCCCATCCCAGTCCATCCCAGTCCCTCCCAGTCCATCCCAGTCCATCCCAGTCCATCCCAGTTAATCCCAGTCCCATCCCAGTCCCATCCCAGTCCCTCCCAGTCCCATCCCAGTCCATCCCAGTCCCATCCCAGTCCATCCCAGTCCCATCCCAGTCCCATCCCAGTCCCTCCCAGTCCCTCCCAGTCCATCCCAGTCCCATCCCAGTCCCATCCCAGTCCCTCCCAGTCCCATCCCAGTCCATCCCAGTCCCATCCCAGTCCATCCCAGTCCCATCCCAGTCCCATCCCAGTCCCTCCCAGTCCATCCCAGTCCCTCCCAGTCCCATCCCAGTCCATCCCAGTCCATCCCAGTCCCTCCCAGTCCCATCCCAGTCCCATCCCAGTCCATCCCAGTCCATCCCAGTCCCATCCCAGTCCCCTCCCAGTCCCATCCCAGTCCATCCCAGTCCATCCCAGTCCATCCCAGTCCCCTCCTAGTCCATCCCAGTCCATCCCAGTCCATCCCAGTCCCATCCCAGTCCATCCCAGTCCCTCCCAGTTCTCTCCCAGTCCCATCCCAGTCCCTCCCAGTCCATCCCAGTCCCCTCCCAGTCCCATCCCAGTCCATCCCAGTCCCTCCCAGTCCATCCCAGTTCCCTCCCAGTCCATCCCAGTTCCCTCCCAGTCCCTCCCAGTCCATCCCAGTCCCTCCCAGTCCCTCCCAGTTCTCTCCCAGTCCCATCCCAGTCCCTCCCAGTCCATCCCAGTCCCATCCCAGTTCCCTCCCAGTCCATCCCAGTTCTCTCCCAGTCCATCCCAGTCCATCCCAGTTCTCTCCCAGTCCCTCCCAGTCCCTCCCAGTCCATCCCAGTCCCATCCCAGTCCCATCCCAGTCCATCCCAGTCCCATCCCAGTCCATCCCAGTTCCCTCCCAGTCCATCCCAGTCCCTCCCAGTCCATCCCAGTCCATCCCAGTTCCATCCCAGTCCATCCCAGTCCATCCCAGTCCCATCCCAGTCCCTCCCAGTCCCTCCCAGTCCCTCCCAGTTCCATCCCAGTCCATCCCAGTCCATCCCAGTCCCATCCCAGTCCCTCCCAGTCCCTCCCAGTCCCTCCCAGTCCCATCCCAGTCCATCCCAGTCCATCCCAGTCCCATCCCAGTCCCTCCCAGTCCATCCCAGTCCCTCCCAGTCCCTCCCAGTCCATCCCAGTTTGTGTCCCCGCAGTGACGCCGTGGTGTCGCAGGTCCTGGACGAGCTGGGGCTGAACCTGACGGACGAGCTGGCGAGTGAGCGCGGGAACGGGGCGGGGGCGGGGATTTGGGGGGATTTTGGGGAATTTCGGGAATTTTGGGGGAATTTTGGGGGATTTTGGGGGAATTTTGGGTGCGTTTAAGGGACTTTTGGGGGAATTTTGGGGGAATTTTGGGGGATTTTTGGGTGCGTTTAAGGGAATTTTGGGGGATTTTTGAGGGAATTTGGGGAATTTTGGGGGATTTTGGGGGGATTTTGGGGGATTTTTGGGTGCGTTTAAGGGAATTTGGGGGGATTTTGGGGAATTTTGGGGGAATTTTGGGGGATTTTGGGGGATTTGGGGGATTTTTCGGGGAATTTTGGGGAATTTTGGGAGGATTTAAGGGACTTTTGGGGGGATTTTTGGGGGGATTTGGGGAATTTTGGGGCATTTTGGGGAATTTTGGGGAATTTTGGGGGAATTTTGGGGAATTTTGGGGAATTTTGGGGGGATTTTGGGGGAATTTTGGGGGAATTTTGGGGGAATTTTGGGGGAATTTTGGGGAATTTTGGGGAATTTTGGGGGAATTTTGGGGAATTTTGGGGGATTTTGGGGGAATTTTGGGGAATTTTGGGGGAATTTTGGGGGATTTTGGGGGAATTTTGGGAATTTTGGGGGATTTTGGGGGATTTTTGGGTGCGTTTAAGGGAATTTTGGGGCATTTTGGGGGATTTGGGGGGATTTTTGGGGGGATTTTGGGGATTTGGGGGCGATTTTGGGGGATTTGGGGGAGGATTTAAGGGACATTTGGGGGCGATTTTGGGGGATTTTTGAGGGATTTTGGGGGATTTGGGGAGGATTTTGGGAATTTTGGGGGATTTGGGGGAATTTGGGGGGAATTTTGGGAATTTTGGGGGATTTAAGGGACTTTTGGGGGGATTTGGGGGGATTTTTGAGGGTTTGAGGGGGATTTGGGGAGGATTTCGGGAATTTGGGGGGATTGGGGAGGATTTATGGGATATTTTTAGGGGATTTTGGGAATTTTTTAGGGGATTTTGGAAGATTTAAGGGATATTTGGGGGGATTTGGGGAATTTTGGGGGATTTGGGGAGGATTTATGGGATATTTTTAGGGGATTTGGGGGATTTTAGGGAATTTGGGGAGGATTTATGGGATATTTTTAGGGGATTTTGGGAATTTGGGGGGATTTGGGAAGATTTAAGGGATATTTGGGGGATTTTGGGGGATTTGGGGAGGATTTAAAGGATATTTGGGGGGATTTGGGGAGGATTTATGGGACATTTTGGGGGGATTTGGGGGATTTTAGGGAATTTGGGGAGGATTTATGGGATATTTTTAGGGGATTTTGGGAATTTGGGGGGATTTGGGGAGGATTTATGGGCATTTCCGGGTGGTTTTGGGGTCGTTCCCTGGGGAGTTTTTGGGATGGATATTCGGGATGGATTTTTTGGGGTGGATTTTCGGGGTGGATTTTTTCGGGATGGATATTTGAGATGGATTTTTTGGGGATGGATTTTTTGGGGATGGATTTTTTGGGGATGGATTTTTTGGGGTGGATTTTTTGGGGTGGATTTTTTGGGTGCATATTTGGGATGGATATTTGGGATGGGTTTTTTGGGGTGGATATTTTGGGGTGGAATTTTTCAGAATGGATATTTGGGATGGATATTTGAGATGGATTTTTGGGGGGTGGATTTTTCGGGATGGATTTTTTTGGGGTGGATATTTGGGGTGAGTTTTTTTGGGATGGATATTTCAGGATGGATATTTGGGATGGGTTTTTTGGGATGGGTTTATTTGGGGTGGATATTTGGGATGGGATTTTCGGGGATGGATATTTGGGATGGACATTTGGGGTGGATTTTTTGGGGATGGATATTTGGGATGGATATTTTTGGGATGGATATTTTTCCAGAATGGGTTTATTTGGGATGGATATTTGGGGTGGATTTTTTTGGGTTGATATTTGGGTTGGATATTTGGGATGGATTTTTTGGGTGGATATTCGGGGTGGATATTTTGGGATGGATTTTTTTGGGTTGATATTTGAGATGGATTTTTTGGGGATGGATTTTTTTGGGTGGATATTTGGGATGGATTTTTTGGGGTGGATTTTTTCGGGATGGATATTTCAGGATGGATATTTGGGATGGATATTTCAGGATGGATATTCGGGATGGATTTTTTCAGGGTGGATATTTGGGGTGGATATTTTGGGATGGGTTTATTTGAGGTGGATTTTTTTGGGGTGGATATTTCAGGATGGATACTTGGGGTGGATTTTTTCGGGATGGATATTTCAGGATGGATATTTGGGATGGATTTTTTGGGGGGTGGATATTTGGGGTGGATATTTGGGGTGAATTTATTTAGGATGGGTTTATTTGAGATGGATATTTAGGATGGATGTTTGGGATGGATATTTGGGGGTGGATATTCGGGGTGGATGTTTTGGGGTGAATTTATTTAGGATGGGTTTATTTGGGATGGATATTTCAGGATGGATTTTTTGGGGGTGGATATTTGGGGTGGATATTTGGGACGGATATTTGGGATGGGTTTTCTTGAGATGGATATTTAGGGTGGATTTTTTTGGGATGGATATTTTGGGATGGGTTTATTTGGGATGGATATTTGGGATGGGATTTTTGGGATGGATTTTTTTGGGGTGGATATTCGGGGTGGATATTTCAGGATGGATATTTGAGACGGATATTTGGGATGGGTTTTCTTGAGATGGATATTTAGGGTGGATTTTTTTGGGATGGATCTTTGGGATGGATATTTTTCCAGAATGGGTTTATTTGGGATGGATATTTGGGGTGGTTGTTTCAGGGTGGATATTTGGGGATGGATATTTTGGGATGGATACTTGGGGTGCATTTTTTTGGGATGGATATTTGGGATGGGATTTTCGGGATGGATTTTTTTGGGGTGGATATTCAGGGTGGATATTTTGGGATGGGTATTTGGGTTGGATATTTGGGATGGGTTTTTTGGGGATGGATTTTTTGGGGTGGATATTCGGGGTGGATATTTTGGGATGGATTTATTTGGGGTGGATATTTTGGGGTGGATATTTGGGGTGGGTATTATTGGGGCGGATATTTTGGGGTGGATGGTTTAGGGTGAATGTTTTGGGATGGATTTTTCGGGATGGATATTTCAGGATGGATTTTTTTGGGTGGATATTTGGGGATGGATTTTTTGGGATGGATTTTTTCGGGGTGGATATTTGGGGTGGATATTTGGGGTGGATATTTGGGGTGGATATTTGGGGTGAATTTATTTAGGATGGGTTTATTTGGGGTGGATATTTGGGATGGATTTTTTGGGTTGGATATTTGGGATGGATTTTTTTGGGGGTGGGTTTATTCGGGGTGGATATTTTGAGATGGATTTTTTGGGGTGGATATTTCAGGATGGATATTTTGGGATGGATGTTTGGGATGGGATTTTCGGGATGGATTTTTTTGGGGTGGATATTTGGGGTGGATATTTTGGGATGGATATTTGGGTTGGATATTTGGGATGGGTTTTTTGGGGTGGATTTTTTCGGGGTGGATATTTGGGGTGGATATTTGGGATGGATTTTTTGGGATGGGTTTATTCGGGATGGATATATGGGATGGATATTTGGGATGGGTTTATTCAGGATGTGTTTTTTTGGGATGGATACTTGGGGTGGATTTTTTCGGGATGGATATTTCAGGATGGATATTCGGTATGGATATTTTGAGGTGGATTTTTCGGGATGGATTTTCGAGGTGGATATTTCAGGATGGATATTTGGGATGGATTTTTTGGGGGTGGATATTTGGGGTGGATATTTGGGATGGGTTTATTTGAGATGGATATTTAGGATGGATGTTTGGGATGGATATTTGGGGGTGGATATTTGGGGTGGATGTTTTGGGGTGAATTTATTTAGGATGGGTTTATTTGGGATGGATATTTCAGGATGGATTTTTTTGGGTGGATATTTGGGTTGGATATTTGGGATGGATTTTTTGGGTGCATATTTGGGGTGGATATTTGGGATGGGTTTTTTGGGGTGGATATTTTGGGGTGGAATTTTTCAGAATGGATATTTGGGATGGATATTTGAGATGGGTTTTTTGGGGATGGATTTTTTCGGGATGGATATTTGAGGTGGATATTTTGGGAGGTATTTTTTTGGGGGGTTGGATATTTTTGGGTTGGATATTTTTCCAGAATGGGTTTATTTGGGATGGATATTTGGGGTGGATTTTTTGGGGATGGATTTTTTTGGGTTGGATATTTGAGATGGATTTTTTGGGTGGATATTCGGGGTGGATATTTTGAGATGGATTTTTTGGGGTGGATATTTTGGGGTGGAAATTTGGGATGGATTTTTTGGGGTGGATATTTTGGGGTGGATGATTTAGGGTGAATGTTTTGGGATGGATTTTGTTGGGATGGATTTATTTGGGATGGATATTTGGGATGGGTTTTTCCGGGATGGGGTTTTTTTGGGGATGGACATTTCAGGATGGATTTTTTTGGGATGGATATTTTGGGTGGATATTCGGGATGGGATTTTCAGGATGGATATTTGGGATGGATATTTCAGGGATTTATTTTGGGATGGATATTCGGGATGGGTTTTTTGGGATGGATATTTCAGGATGGATCTTTGGGATGGGATTTTTGGGGTGGATATTTGGGGTGAGTTTTTTCGGGATGGATATTTCAGGATGGATATTTGGGATGGATTTTTTCGGGATGGATTTTTTCGGGGTGGATATTTGGGATGGGATTCTCAGTGTGGATATTTCAGGATGGATATTCGGGATGGGATTTTCAGGGTGGATCTTTGGGATGGATATTCGGGATGGATATTTCAGGATGGATATTTGGGATGGAATTTTTGGGATGGGTTTATTTGGGATGGATATTCTGGGATGGATTTTTTGGGGATGGATTTTTTTGGGTTGATATTTGGGTTGGATATTTGGGATGGATGTTTTGGGGTGAATTTATTTAGGATGGGTTTATTTAGGATGGATATTTGGGGTGGATTTTTTCGGGGTGGATATTTCAGGATGGATATTTGGGATGGATTTTTTCGGGGTGGATGTTCGGGGTGGATATTTGGGATGGGTTTATTCGGGATGGATATTTGGGGTGGGTATTATTGGGGCGGATATTTTGGGGTGGATGGTTTAGGGTGAATGTTTTGGGATGGATTTTTTTGGGAATGTTTTGGGATGGATTTTTTTGGGGTGGATTTTTTGGGATGGATTTTTCGGGATGGATATTTCAGGATGGATTTTTTTGGGATGGATATTTGGGATGGATATTTTGGGGTGGATTTTTTCGGGGTGGATATTTTGGGATGGGTTTATTCAGGATGGATATTTGGGATGGATTTTTTGGGATGGATATTTTTGGGATTGATATTTCAGGATGGATTTTTTTGGGATGGATATTTGGGATGGATATTTTGGGGTGGATTTTTTCGGGGTGGATATTTTGGGATGGGTTTATTTGGGATGGATATTTGGGATGGATATTTGGGGTGGATATTTGGGATGGATTTTTTCAGGATGGATCTTTGGGATGGATTTATTTGGGGTGCATATTTGGGATGGGTTTTTTGGGGTGGATATTTCAGGGTGGATATTTTGGGGTGGATTTTTCGTGATGGATTTTTCGGGATGGATTTTTGAGATGGATTTTTTTGGGATGGATTTTATTGGGATGGATTTTTTGGGGTGGATATTTTTCCAGAATGGGTTTATTTGGGATGGATATTTGGGATGGGTTTTTTGGGGATGGATTTTTTTGGGTTGGATATTTGGGATGGATTTTTTCGGGGTGGATATTCGGGGTGGATTTTCAGGGGTGGATATTTGGGATGGACATTTGGGGTGGATTTTTTTGGGATGGATATTTGGGGACGGATATTTTTGGGATGGATATTTCAGGATGGATATTTGGGATGGAATTTTTGGGATGGATTTTTTCGGGGTGGATATTTAGGATGGATATTCGGGATGGGTTTTTCGGGATGGGTTTTTCCGGGGTGGATATTTGGGATGGATCTTTGGGATGGATATTCGGGATGGGATTTTCGGGGGTGGATATTTGGGATGGGATTTTCGGGGTGGATATTTCAGGATGGATATTCGGGATGGGATTTTCGGGATGGACATTCGGGGTGGATCTTCGGGATGGGATTTTCGGGGCTGGATATTCGGGGCTGGATTTTTTTCGGGATGGATATTTGGGGATGGATTTTTTCGGGATGGGATATTTGGGATGGGATTTTTCGGGGTTGGCTATTCGTGGCTGGCCTCCCCGTGCCTCCCCCGACTCCCCGTGTCCGGTGTCGCAGCGCTGCCGCCCCCGGGGGGGTCTCTGGCGGCGGGCGAGAGCCGCGCGGGGGCCGAGGGCGCCGCCGCCGCTTTGGCCGACGCCGACGCCGACCTGGAGGAGCGGCTGAAGAACCTGCGGCGCGACTGAGCCCGGGCGATGGGGGATCCCCACTAATGGGGGATTCACACATCTGGAGGGGATTCAACACATATGGGGGGATTTCCACATCTGGGGGGATTTCTCCACATCTGGGGGGATTTTTTGACATTTTTTTGGATTTTTCCCGCATTTTTGGGGGTTTTTTTCCACATTTTTGGGGGATTTTTCCACATCTGGGGGGATTTCCCCACATCTGGGGGGATTTTTTGACATTTTTTTGGGATTTTTTCCACATTTTGGGGGGGATTTTTCCACATCTGGGGGGATTTTCCCCACATCTGGGGGGATTCCCACATCTGGAGGGATTTTTCGACATTTTTTTGGATTTTTCCCGCATTTTTTTGGGATTTTTTTTTCCACATTTTTTGGGGATTTTTCGACATTTTTTGGGGAATTTTCCCACATTTTGGGGGGATTTTTTGGGATTTTTCCTACATTTTGGGGGATTTCCCCACATCTGGAGGGATTCCCACATCTGGGGGGATTTTTCCCGCATTTTTTTTATTTTTCCCGCATTTTGGGGGGGTTTTTCTCCACATTTTTTGGGATTTTCCCCACATTTTCTGGGGTTTTCTCACATTTTTTTGGATTTTCTCTACATCTGGGGGGATTTCCAATTTTTTTTTGATTTTTCCTGCATTTTTGGGGGATTTTTTCCACATTTTTTGGGATTTTTCCTACATTTTGGGGGGATTTCCCACATCTGGGGGGATTTTTCCCACATTTGGGGGGGAATTTTTGACATTTTTTTTGATTTTTCCCACATTTTTGGGGGGGTTTTTTCCACATTTTTGGGGGATTTTTCCACATCTGGGGGGATTTCCCCACATCTGGGGGGATTCCCCACATCTGGGGGGATTTTTTGACCTTTTTTTGGATTTTTCCCGCATTTTTGGGGTTTTTTTTTCCACATTTTCTGGGATTTTTCCTACATTTTTGGGGGATTTCCCCACATCTGGGGGGATTTTTTGACATTTTTTTGGATTTTTCCCGCATTTTTGGGGGTTTTTTTCCACATTTTTGGGGGATTTCCCCACATCTGGGGGGATTTCCCCACATCTGGGGGGATTTCCCATATCTGGGGGGATTTTTCCACATTTTTTGGGGTTTTTTCCTGCATTTTTGGGGATTTTTCCCGCATTTTTGGGGTTCTTTTTCCACAGTTTTGGGGGATTTTTCCACATCTGGGGGGATTCCCCACATCTGGGGGGATTTTCCACATTTTTTGGGATTTTTCCCGCATTTTTTGGGGATTTTTTTTCCACATTTTTTTGGATTTTCTCCACATCTGGGGGGATTTCCAAATTTTTTTTTCCCCGCATTTTTGGGGGGGTTTTCCCACATTTTTTTGGGTTTTTCCTACATTTTGGGGGGATTTCACACATTTGGGGGGATTCCCCACATCTGGAGGGATTCCCCACATTTTTTTGGGAATTTTTGACATTTTTTTGGATTTTTCCCGCATTTTTTGGGATTTTTTCCACATTTTTGGGGATTTTTCCTACATTTTGGGGGGATTTCCCCCTTTATTTGGGATTTCCCCCCCATTTTTGGGGTCAATTCCCCCCCATTTTTAGGGTTTCCCCCCATTTTGGGGGTGTCTCCCCCCTTTTGGGGTTTCCCCTCTTTATTTGGAATTTTCCCCGATTTTTTTGGGATTTTCCCCCTTTATTTGGGATTTCCCCCCCATTTTTCGGGTTCCCCCCCCATTTTTGGGGTTTCCCCCCCTTGAATTGGAATTTTCCCCGATTTTTTTGAGATTCTCCCTGATTTTTTTGGGATTTCCCCCCTTTATTTAGGATTTCCCCCCCATTTTTGGGGTTCCCCCCCCCCATTTTTGGGTTCCCCCCCCCATTTTTGGGGTCAATTCCCCCCATTTTTGGGATTTCTCCCCCCATTTTTGGGGTTCCCCCCACATTTTTGGGGTTCTCCCCCCATTTTTGGGATTTCTCCCCCCATTTTTGGGGTTTCTCCCCTTTATTTGGGATTTCCCCCCTTTATTTGGGTTTCCCCCCCCCATTTTTGGGGTCAATTCCCCCCATTTTTGGGGTTTCT
The DNA here is from genome assembly GCA_037837765.1 of Delichon dasypus. Taxonomy (NCBI): domain Eukaryota; kingdom Metazoa; phylum Chordata; class Aves; order Passeriformes; family Hirundinidae; genus Delichon; species Delichon dasypus. The sequence goes on along the minus strand of JBBAXF010000085.1, from coordinate 139,984 downwards.
CCCCCCCACTTTTGGGTTCTCCCCCATTTTTGGGATTTCCTCCCCCATTTTTAGGGTTCCCCCCCCATTTTTAGGGTTCCCCCCCATTTTTGGGGTCAATTCCCCCCCTTGAATTGGAATTTTCCCCGATTTTTTTGAGATTCTCCCTGATTTTTTTGGGATTTCCCCCCTTTATTTAGGATTTCCCCCCCATTTTTGGGATTCTCCCCCCATTTTTGGGTTTCCCCCCCCATTTTTGGGGTTTCTCCCCCCATTTTTGGGGTTCCCCCCATTTTTTGGGATTTCCCCCCCATTTTTGGGGTTCCCCCCCCATTTTAGGGTTTCTCCCCCCATTTTTGGGGTTCTCCCCCCCATTTTTGGGGTCTCCCCCCATTTTTGGGATTTCTCCCCCCCATTTTTGGGTTCCCTCCCCCCCATTTTTGGGGTTTTCCCCCCCCATTTTTAGGGTCCCCCCCATTTTTGGGATTTCTCCCCCCATTTTTGGGGTTTCTCCCCCCATTTTTGGGATTTCTCCCCCCATTTTTGGGTTTTTTTCCCCCCCATTTTTAGGGTTTCCCCCCATTTTTTGGGTTCTCCCCCCATTTTTGGGGTCCCCCCCATTTTTGGGGTCCCCCCCCCGTTCCCTTTAATAAAGTTTCCTCGGCCCCGCGGCTGCTCCGGTTCCTTCCCAGTTTGGGACTGGGAGCACTGGGAGGGGATTGGGGGGGGATTTGGGGTTTTGGGGGGTTTTTGGGGGGGATTTGGGGTTTTGGGGGGGATTTGGGGTTTTGGGGTTTTTGGGGGGTTTTTGGGGGGGATTTGGGGGGTTTTTGGGTTTTTTTGGGGGGGATTTGGGGTTTTTGGGGGGATTTGGGGTTTTGGGGTTTTTTGGGGGGGGATTTGGGAGGGATTTGGGGTTTTTTGGGGGGTTTGGGGGGGATTTGGGGTTTTGGGGGGGATTTGGGGTTTTTTTGGGGGGGATTTGGGGTTTTGGGGGGGATTTGGGGGGGTTTTGGTGGGTTTTGGGGGTTTTGGGGGGGTTTTTGGGGGGGATTTGGGGTTTTGGGGGGTTTTTTTTGGGATTTGGGGAAGGGGGCGGGGTCATTTCTGGGGTGGGGGAGGGAAAAAACCCAAACCAAGAAACAACAACAACAAAACCCCGAAATTCGGAATTTTCGGAATCTCCTGGGCGGGTTTGGGGGGGGTTGGGGGGGGGGGGTTGGGGGTTTTGGGGTCACTGGGGCCGTTTTGGGGCCGTTTTGGGGAGATTTGGGAGGTTTGGGGGGGGGGTTGGGGATTTTGGGGTCACTTTGGGGCCGTTTTGGGGCGGTTTTGGGGATTTTGGGGTCATTTTGGGGTCATTTTGGGGTCGTTTTGGGGGGGTTTTGAGGGGGTTTTGAGGGGTTTTGGGGGGTTCGGGGTCGTTTTGGGGCGGTTTTGGGGTCATTTTGGGGCAGTTTTGGGGGGTTTTGGGGCGGTTTTCGGGGTTTTGGGGGGTTTTGGGGGATTTGGGGGGTTTGGGGTCGATTTGAGGCAGTTTTGGGAGGATTTGGGGGCGGTTTTGGGGTCATTTTGGGGCGTTCGGGGTCATTTTGGGGCGGTTTTGGGGCAGTTTTGGGGGATTTGGGGGGTTTTGGGGGGTTCGGGGTCGTTTTGGGGCGGTTTTGGGGTCATTTTGGGGCGTTCGGGGTCATTTTGGGGCGGTTTTGGGGCGGTTTTGGGGGATTTGGGGGGTTTTGGGGGGTTCGGGGTCATTTTGGGGCGGTTTTGGGGGGTTTTGGGGGATTTGGGGTGTTTGGGGTCGATTTGAGGCAGTTTTGGGAGGATTTTGGGGCGGTTTTGGGGTCATTTTGGGGCGTTCGGGGTCATTTTGGGGCGGTTTTGGGGATTTTGGGGTCGTTTTGGGCCGGTTTTGGGGGTTTTGGGGGGGGTTGGGGATTTTGGGGTCGTTTTGGGGTCATTTTGGGGCAGTTTTGGGAGGTTTTGGGGGATTTGGGGTGTTTGGGGTCGATTTGAGGCAGTTTGGGGAGGATTTTGGGGATTTTGGGGTCATTTTGGGGCGGTTTTGGTGCGGGTTTGGGGCGGTTTTGGGGTCATTTTGGGGCGGTTTTGGGGCAGTTTTGGGGATTTTGGGGTCGTTTTGGGGTCATTTTGGGGTCGTGGTGCGGTTTTCAGGCGGTTTTGGGAGGATTTTGGGGATTTTGGGGGTTTTGGGAGGATTTTGGGGATTTTGGGGATTTTGGGGCAGTTTTGGGGCGGTTTTGGGGTCTCTTTGGGGGGGGTTGGGGGGTTCGGGGTCGTTTTGGGGATTTTGGGGTCTTTTGGGGTCATTTTGGGGCGGTTTTGGGGTCATTTTGGGGGGTTCGGGGTCGTTTTGGGGCGGTTTTGGGAGGATTTTGGGGATTTTGGGGGATTTTGGGGTCTCTTTGGGGGGGTTTTGGGGTGTTCGCGGTCATTTTGGGGCGTTTTGGGGCGGGGTTGGGGATTTTGGCGTCGTTTTGGGGTAATTTGGGGGATTTTCGGTCATTTTGGGGGTTTTGGGGATTTGGGGGTAATTTTGGGGGTTTTGGGGGAATTTTGGGGGGTTCGGGGTCGCTTTGGGCGCTATTTGGGGTCGCTGGGTTTGGGGTGTTTCGGTCTCATTTTTGGGGTTTTTTGTCTCATTTTTTTGGAGGTTTTCTCTCATTTTTTAGTGTTTTTTTGTCTCATTTTCGGGTGATTTTTCTCATTTTTTGACGTTTTCTCTCATTTTTTGGGTTTTTTTCGGTCTCATTTTTGGTGTTTTTGTCTCATTTTTGATGTTTTCTCTCATTTTTTCCCGCATTTTGTCTCATTTTGGGGTTTTTTTTTTCATTTTTTGAGGGGTTTTTTTGTCTCGTTTTTGGGTGATTTCTCATTTCTTGATGTTTTCTCTCATTTTTGGGTGTTTTGTCTCATTTTTGATGTTTTTGTCTCATTTTTGGGGTTTTTTTTGGTCTCATTGTTGGGGTTTTCTCTAATTTTTGGTGTTTTTGTCTCATTTTTGATGTTTTCTCTCATTGTTGGGGTTTTCTCTCATTTTTGGTGTTTTTTGTCTCATTTTTGAGGTTTTGGTCTCATTTTTGGGATTTTTTCTCTCATTTTTGGGATTTTTTTCTCTCATTTTTTGGGTTTTTTTCTCTCATTTTCGATGTTTTCTCTCATTTTTCCCAGCGTTTTCTCTCATTTTTGGTTTTTTTTCCATTTTTTTTCGGTTTTTTGTCCCATTTTCGGGCCATTTCTCATTTTTGCCGCTGTTTCGTCTCTCGACGTTTCGCTCTCATTCCCGGCCGTTCTCTCTCATTTCTCAGCGCTTTTCTCTCACTTTGGCGAAGTTTTCTCGCATTTTTTGCCGTTTTCTCGCTTTTTTTTTAACCTTTTCTCTCATTTTTGAGGTTTTTTCTCTCATTTTTGGCCGTTTTCTCTCATTTTTTCCGGTTTTTTCCTCATTTTGAGCACTTTTCTCTCAGTTCTGGGCGACTTTTCTCTTTTTTTTCGCTGTTTTCTCTCATTTTTGAGGTTTTTCTCTCATTTTTGGGCTTTTTTTGGTCTCATTTTTGATGTTTTCTCTCATTTTTGGGGTTTTCTCTCATTTTTCGCCGTTTTGTCTCATTTTTAGAATTTTCTCTCATTTTTGGCCGTTTTCTCTCATTTTTTGACGTTTTCTCTCATTTTTCAGGGATTTTCTCTCATTTTGGGGGTTTTTAATCTCATTTTTTGATGTTTTCTCTCATTTTTTGATGTTTTCTCTCATTTTTTGATGTTTTCTCTCATTTTTTGCTTTTTATCGCTCTCATTTCGAGGAGTTTCAGCTCATTTTTGGGGCTTTTTCCCTCATTTTTTGACGTTTTCTCCCATTTTTTTGGGTTTTTTTCGGTCTCATTTTCGATGTTTTCTCTCATTTTTGCTGTTTTTGTCTCATTTCCGACGTTTCGCTCTCATTTTCGGCCGTTTTCTCTCACTTTGAGCGCTTTGATCTCATTTTGGCCGTTCGCTCTCATTTTTGGGAATTTTTTTTCCCCCATTTTTCGGGGTTTTTTTGTCTCATTTTGGGCACTTTTGTCTCATTTTGGACGTTTTCTCTCATTTTGGGGAATTTTTTCGGGCTCATTTGGAGGAGTTTTCCCTCATTCCGGGCGTTTTGTGTCATTTTTTGGCCCTTTTCTCTCATTTTTGGGGGCTTTTCTCTCATTCTGGACGTTTGCTCTCATTTCTCATTTTTTCCCCTCATTTTTTGGCCGTTTTCTCTCATTTTTGGGATTTTTTTTGGCTCCTATTTGAGCGATTCCTCTCATTTTTCCATGTTTGGTCTCATTTTGGGTGATTTTTTCTCATTTTTTGTGTGTTTTGTCTCATTCTTGGATGTTTTGTCTCATTTTTTGGGTTTTTGGTCTCATTTTGAGGAGTTTGGTCTCATTTTTAGGTGATTTTTCTCATTTTTTGGGGTTTTTCTCTCAATTTTCAGCGAATTTCTCTCATTTTGGATTTTTTTTTTCCAGTTTTTTTGATGTTTTCTCTCATTTTTTGCTTTTTATCGCTCTCATTTCGAGGAGTTTCAGCTCATTTTTGGGGCTTTTTCCCTCATTTTTTGATGTTTTTGTCTCATTTTTTGGTTTTTTTTTTCATTTTTTGACGTTTTCTCTCATTTTTTCAGGGGTTTTCTCTCATTTTGAGGAGTTTTGTCTCATTTTGGTGATTTTTTTTTCTCATTTTCTGATGTTTTCTCTCATTTTTGCTGTTTTTGTCTCATTTCCGAGGTTTCGCTCTCATTTTCGGCCGTTTTCTCTCATTTTTTGGGTTTTTTCGGTCTCATTTTCGATGTTTTCTCTCATTTTTGCTGTTTTTCTCTCATTTCCGACGTTTCGCTCTCATTTTCGGCCGTTTTCTCTCACTTTGAGCGCTTTGATCTCATTTTGGCCGTTCGCTCTCATTTTTGGGAATTTTTTTTCCCCATTTTTCGGGGTTTTTTTTGTCTCATTTTGGGCACTTTTGTCTCATTTTGGACGTTTTCTCTCATTTTGGGGAATTTTTTCGGGCTCATTTGGAGGAGTTTTCCCTCATTCCGGGCGTTTTGTGTCATTTTTTGGGCCTTTTCTCTCATTTTTGGGGGCTTTTCTCTCATTCTGGACGTTTGCTCTCATTTCTCATTTTTTCCCCTCATTTTTTGGCCCTTTTCTCTCATTTTTGGGATTTTTTTTGGCTCCTATTTGAGCGATTCCTCTCATTTTTCCATGTTTTGTCTCATTTTGGGGCGATTTTTTCTCATTTTTTGTGTGTTTGGTCTCATTTTTGGATGTTTTGTCTCATTTTTGGGGTTTTTTTGGTCTCATTTTTGAGGTTTTGGTCTCATTTTTGGATGTTTTGTCTCATTTTTTGGTTTTTTGGTCTCATTTTGAGGAGTTTTGTCTCATTTTTAGGTGATTTTTCTCATTTTTTGTCGTTTTCTCTCAATTTTCAGCGAATTTCTCTCATTTTGGATTTTTTTTTCCCATTTTTTTTGATGTTTTCTCTCATTTTTTGGTTTTTTTCGGTCTCATTTTCGATGTTTTCTCTCATTTTTGCTGTTTTTGTCTCATTTCCGACGTTTCGCTCTCATTTTCGGCCGTTTTCTCTCACTTTGAGCGCTTTGATCTCATTTTGGCCGTTCGCTCTCATTTTTGGGAATTTTTTTTCCCCATTTTTCGGGGTTTTTTTGTCTCATTTTGGGCACTTTTGTCTCATTTTGGACGTTTTTCTCTCATTTTGGGGAATTTTTTCGGGCTCATTTGGAGGAGTTTTCCCTCATTCCGGGCGTTTTGTGTCATTTTTTGGCCCTTTTCTCTCATTTTTGGGGGCTTTTCTCTCATTCTGGACGTTTGCTCTCATTTCTCATTTTTTCCCCTCATTTTTTGGCCGTTTTCTCTCATTTTTGGGATTTTTTTTGGCTCCTATTTGAGCGATTCCTCTCATTTTTCCATGTTTGGTCTCATTTTGGGGCGATTTTTTCTCATTTTTTGTGTGTTTGGTCTCATTTTTGGATGTTTTGTCTCATTTTTTGGTTTTTTGGTCTCATTTTGAGGAGTTTTGTCTCATTTTTAGGTGATTTTTCTCATTTTTTGTTGTTTTCTGTCAATTTCCAGCGAATTTCTCTCATTTTGGATTTTTTTTTTCCAGTTTTTTTGATGTTTTCTCTCATTTTTTGCTTTTTATCGCTCTCATTTCGAGGAGTTTCAGCTCATTTTTGGGGCTTTTTCCCTCATTTTTTGATGTTTTCTCTCATTTTTTGGGGTTTTTTTGGTCTCATTTTTGGGGTTTTCTCTCATTTTTCAGGGGTTTTCTCTCATTTTGGGGGTTTTTAATCTCATTTGTGATTTTTTTCTCTCATTTTTTGTTGTTTTCTCTCATTTTTGGGTTTTTTTCTCTCATTTTTCGCTGTTTTTTCCCATTTCTGGGCGATTTTTTCCCATTTCTCGCCGTTTTCTCTCATTTTTTGCCGTTTTCTCTCATTTCCCAGCGATTTTCTCTCATTTCGGGTTTTTTTTCCCCACTTTTTTCCGTTCTCTCTCATTTTTGGCTGATTTCTCTCATTTCTCTGCGCTCTCTCTCATTTTTTGCCGTTTTCTCTCTCTTTTTTTCGCCGTTTTCTCTCATTTTTGGCCGTTTTCTCTCATTCTGGCCGATTTCTCTCCATTTTTCAGCGTTTTCGCTCATTTTTGAGGGGTTTGCTCTCATTTCCGAGCTTTCGCTCTCATTTCGAGGAGTTTCAGCTCATTTTTGGGGCTTTTTCCCTCATTTTTTGACGTTTTCTCTCATTTTTTGGGTTTTTTCGGTCTCATTTTTGACGTTTTCTCTCATTTTTGCTGTTTTTGTCTCATTTCCGAGGTTTCGCTCTCATTTTTGGATCTTTTCTCTCATTTTTTGGGGTTTTTTTGGTCTCATTTTTGAGGTTTTTTCTCATTTTTTGGGTTTTTCTCTCAATTTTCAGCGAATTTCTCTCATTTTGGATTTTTTTTTCCATTTTTTTGGATGTTTTCTCTCATTTTTCGATGTTTTCTCTCATTTTTTGGGGTTTTTTCGGTCTCATTTTCGATGTTTTCTCTCATTTTTGCTGTTTTTGTCTCATTTCCGAGGTTTCGCTCTCATTTTTGGATCTTTTCTCTCATTTTTTGGGTTTTTTTCGGTCTCATTTTTGACGTTTTGGTCTCATTTTTTGTTGTTTTCTCTCAATTTTCAGCGAATTTCTCTCATTTTGGATTTTTTTTTTCCATTTTTTTTAATGTTTTCTCTCATTTTTTGGTTTTTATCGCTCTCATTTCGAGGAGTTTCAGCTCATTTTTGGGGCTTTTTCCCTCATTTTTTGACGTTTTCTCTCATTTTTTGGGTTTTTTTCGGTCTCATTTTTGGGCTTTTCTCTCATTTTTGCTGTTTTTGTCTCATTTCCGACGTTTCGCTCTCATTTTCGGCCGTTTTCTCTCACTTTGAGCGCTTTGATCTCATTTTGGCCGTTCGCTCTCATTTTTGGGAAATTTTTTTTCCCCATTTTTCGGGGTTTTTTTGTCTCATTTTGGGCACTTTTGTCTCATTTTGGACGTTTTTCTCTCATTTTGGGGAATTTTTTCGGGCTCATTTGGAGCAGTTTTCCCTCATTCCGGGCGTTTTGTGTCATTTTTTGGCCCTTTTCTCTCATTTTTGGGGGCTTTTCTCTCATTCTGGACGTTTGCTCTCATTTCTCATTTTTTCCCCTCATTTTTTGGCCGTTTTCTCTCATTTTTGGGATTTTTTTTGGCTCCTATTTGAGCGATTCCTCTCATTTTTCCATGTTTTGTCTCATTTTGGGTGATTTTGTCTCATTTTTTGTGTGTTTTGTCTCATTTTTGGATCTTTTCTCTCATTTTTTGGTTTTTTGGTCTCATTTTGAGGAGTTTTGTCTCATTTTTAGGTGATTTTTCTCATTTTTTGTTGTTTTCTCTCAATTTTCAGCGAATTTCTCTCATTTTGGATTTTTTTTTCCATTTTTTTTGCTGTTTTCTCTCATTTTTTGCTTTTTATCGCTCTCATTTCGAGGAGTTTCAGCTCATTTTTGGGGCTTTTTCCCTCATTTTTTTGATGTTTTTTCTCATTTTTTGGTTTTTTTCTTCATTTTTTTTGTTTTCTCTCATTTTTCAGGGGTTTTCTCTCATTTTGGGGGTTTTTAATCTCATTTGTGATTTTTTTTTCTCATTTTTTGCTGTTTTCTCTCATTTTTGGGTTTTTTTTCTCTCATTTTTCGCTGTTTTTTCCCATTTCTGGGCGATTTTTTCCCATTTCTCGCCGTTTTCTCTCATTTTTTGCCATTTTTTCTCTCATTTTTGGCCGTTTTCTCTCATTTTTTTGGGTTTTTTCGGTCTCATTTTCGATGTTTTCTCTCATTTTTGCTGTTTTTGTCTCATTTCCGAGCTTTCGCTCTCATTTTCGGCCGTTTTCTCTCACTTTGAGCGCTTTGATCTCATTTTGGCCGTTCGCTCTCATTTTTGGGAATTTTTTTCCCCCATTTTTCGGGGTTTTTTTGTCTCATTTTGGGCACTTTTGTCTCATTTTGGACGTTTTTCTCTCATTTTGGGGAATTTTTTCGGGCTCATTTGGAGCAGTTTTCCCTCATTCCGGGCGTTTTGTGTCATTTTTTGGCCCTTTTCTCTCATTTTTGGGGGCTTTTCTCTCATTCTGGACGTTTGCTCTCATTTCTCATTTTTTCCCCTCATTTTTTGGCCGTTTTCTCTCATTTTTGGGATTTTTTTTGGCTCCTATTTGAGCGATTCCTCTCATTTTTCCATGTTTTGTCTCATTTTGGGGCGATTTTGTCTCATTTTTTGTGTGTTTTGTCTCATTTTTGGATGTTTTGTCTCATTTTTTGGTTTTTTGGTCTCATTTTGAGGAGTTTTGTCTCATTTTTAGGTGATTTTTCTCATTTTTTGGGGTTTTCTCTCAATTTTCAGCGAATTTCTCTCATTTTGGATTTTTTTTTTCCTTTTTTTTTTGATGTTTTCTCTCATTTTTTGCTTTTTATCGCTCTCATTTCGAGGAGTTTCATCTCATTTTTGGGGCTTTTTCCCTCATTTTTTGACGTTTTCTCTCATTTTTTGGGTTTTTTTCGGTCTCATTTTTGGGCTTTTCTCTCATTTTCGCTGTTTTTGTCTCATTTCCGAGGTTTCGCTCTCATTTTTGGATCTTTTCTCTCATTTTTTGGTTTTTTTTCGGTCTCATTTTTGAGGTTTTGGTCTCATTTTTTGTTGTTTTCTCTCAATTTTCAGCGAATTTCTCTCATTTTGGATTTTTTTTTCCATTTTTTTGGATGTTTTCTCTCATTTTTTGCTTTTTATCGCTCTCATTTCGAGGAGTTTCAGCTCATTTTTGGGGCTTTTTCTCTCATTTTTTGACGTTTTCTCTCATTTTTGGGTTTTTTTCGGTCTCATTTTTGGGGTTTTCTCTCATTTTTGCTGTTTTCTCTCATTTTTGGGGATGATTTTTCTCATTTTCGGGCGTTTTTCTCTCATTTTTCCCGTTTCGGAGCGTTCTGTAAAACAAACCCGATTCTTGAAAACCCCCACCCCTGGGAAAAGCAGAAATCTCTGGGTTTCTTCAAACTCCGCTCATTTCCTGCCGCCGTTTCGAGTTCTTTTTTTGACCTTTTTTTTAAAAAAAAATTTAAAAACAAACCCCAAAAACGGAAGCGAAAAAGCCCCAAAAAGCGGAAAAATCCCCCGCGAAAAAATCCCGCTTCCCCTTTTCTTGTTTTTTAAATTTTTTCAATTTTTTTAAAATTTTTTTTAAATTTTTTTTGCATTTCTGACGTTTTTCCTGGGAGGTTTTGGGGCGTTTTCGGGGCTCGAGTCGCGGAAATAAAACCCAAAAGCGGCTGAGAACACGAAAAAAGGATCGACCTGGAAACGGGAGCGCGGGTGAGACCCCGAATTTGGAGTTTGGGAACCCCAAAATGTGAATTTGGGGAGGAAAAACCCCCAAAATTTGAAGAATTTTGGAACAAAAATGGGGATTTGGGGAGGGAAAAACCCCAAAATTTGGATCTGGGAACTGGGGGAGCCCCAAAATCGGGATTTTGGGTGCGGGAACCCCAAAATTGGAGTCGGGGAGCCCCAAAAATGGGGAATTTTGATGGGAGAACCCCAAAATATGGAGAATTTTGGGACAAAAATGTGGATTTTGGGAAGGGGGGACCCTAAAATCGGAGCTGGGGAATCCCAAAATGGGGAATTTTGGAGGGGGAACCCTGAAATTTGAAGAAATTTGAGAATTTTGGGACAAAAAATGGGAATTTTGGGAAAAGGGACCCCAAAAATGTGGATTTAAGGAGAGGGGTCCCCAAATTTGGAGTTTGGGAATCACAAAATGTGAAGAATTTTTGGGGAAAAAATGTGGATTTTGGGAAAAGGGACCCCAAAATCAGGATTTTGGGAAGGGGGAACCCTTAAATTTTGGAGCTGGGGAATCCCAAAATGTGAATTTGGGGAGGGAAAAACCCCAAAATTTGGGTCTGGGAACTGGGGGAGCCCCAAAATTCAGAATTTGGGTGCGGGAACCCCAAAATTGGAGTCGGGGAGCTCCAAAAATGGGGAATTTGGGAGGGGGAACCCCAAAATTTGGAGAATTTTGGGACAAAAATGTGGATTTGGGGAAGGGGGGACCCTAAAATCGGAGCTGGGGAATCCCAAAATGTGGAATTTTGGAGGGGGAACCCTGAAATTCGCAGGATTTTGGGGAAAAAACCCCGGGGATTTTGGGAAAAGGGACCCAAAAATGTGGATTTAAGGAGAGGGGTCCCCAAATTTGGAGTTTGGGGAGCCCCAAAATGTGAAGAATTTTGGGGAAAAAAATGGGGATTTTGGGAAAAGGGACCCCAAAATCAGGATTTTGGGAAGGGGGAACCCTTAAATTTTGGAGCTGGGGAATCCCAAAATGTGAATTTGGGGAGGGAAAAATCCCAAAATTTGGATCTGGGAACTGGGGGAGCCCCAAAATTCAGATTTTGGGTGCGGGAACCCCAAAATTGGAGTCGAGGAGCCCCAAAAATGGGGAATTTGGGAGGGGGAACCCCAAAATTTGGAGAATTTTGGAGCAAAAAATGGGGATTTTGGGAAAAGGGACCCCAAAAATGTGGATTTAAGGAGAGGGGTCCCCAAATTTGGAGTTTGGGGAGCCCCAAAATGTGAAGAATTTTGGGGAAAAAATGGGGATTTTGGGAAAAGGGACCCCAAAATCAGGATTTTGGGAAGGGGGAACCCTAAAATTTTGGAGCTGGGGAATCCCAAAATGTGAATTTGGGGAGGGAAAAACCCCAAAATTTGGATCTGGGAACTGGGGGAGCCCCAAAATTCAGATTTTGGGTGCGGGAACCCCAAAATTGGAGTCGAGGAGCCCCAAAAATGGGGAATTTGGGAGGGGGAACCCCAAAATTTGGAGAATTTTGGAGCAAAAAATGGGGATTTTGGGAAAAGGGACCCCAAAAATGTGGATTTAAGGAAAGAGGTCCCCAAATTTTGAGCTTGGGGAGCCCCAAAATGTGAATTTGGGGAGGGAGAAACCCCAAAATTTGGAGCTGGGAACTGGGGGAGCCCCAAAATCGGGATTTTGGGTGCGGGAACCCCAAAATTGGAGTCGAGGAGCCCCAAAAATGGGGAATTTGGGAGGGGAAACCCCAAAATATGAAGAATTTTGGGACAAAAATGTGGATTTTGGGAAGGGGGGACCCTAAAATCGGAGCTGGGGAATCCCAAAATGTGGAGTTTTGGAGGGGGAACCCTGAAATTTGAAGAAATTTGAGAATTTTGGGGAAAAAAATGGGGATTTTGGGAAAAAGGACCCCAAAATCAGGATTTTGGGAAGGGGAACCCTTAAATTTTGGAGCTGGGGAATCCCAAAATGTGAATTTGGGGAAGGAAAAACCCCAAAATTTGGAGCTGGGAACTGGGGGAGCCCCAAAATTCAGATTTTGGGTGCGGGAACCCCAAAATTGGAGTCGGGGAGCTCAAAAAATGGGGAATTTGGGAGGGGGAACCCCAAAATTTGGAGAATTTTGGAGCAAAAAATGGGAATTTTGGGAAAAGGGACCCCAAAATGTGGAATTTTTGGGGCGGTTTTGAGGAAAATCCCGGATTTCTCCGCAGGCTCCGCAGCGATGCCGCCACTCCAGGTCCGGTCGGGATCCTTCGGGGAATTTTCTGGGAATTTTTCACCATTTTTGGGGGGAAAACAGAAAAAAAAAAAAGAAGAAGAAAAAAAGAAAAAAAAATATGGGGATTTTGGGAATTTGGGGGATTTGGGGAATTTTGGGAATTTTGGAGTTTGAGATTTTGGGAATTTGGGGAATTTGGGGGATTTGGGGAATTTTGGGGCCGTGAATTTTGGGAATTTTGGGAATTTTAGGAATTTTGGGGTCTGAGATTTCGGGAATTTTGGAGTTTGAGATTTTGGGAATTTGGGGGATTTCGGGAATTTTGGGGCCGTGAATTTTGGGAATTTTGGGAATTTGGGGCCGGGGATTTCGGGAATTTGGGAGATTTCAGGAATTTTGGGGATTTTGGGAATTTTGGAGTTTGAGATTTTGGGAATTTGGGGGATTTCGGGAATTTGGGGGATTTGGGGAATTTTGGGGCCGTGAACTTTGGGAATTTTAGGAATTTTGGGGCCGGGGATATCGGGAATTTTGGGGGCGGGGATTTGGGGAATTTGGGAGATTTCAGGAATTTTGGGGATTTTGGGAATTTTGGAGTTTGAGATTTTGGGAATTTGGTGGATTTTGAGAATTTTGGGGCCGTGAACTTAGGAATTTTGGGGATTTCGGGAATTTTGGGGTCTGAGATTTCAGGAATTTGGGGGATTTCGGGAATTTGGCGGATTTCGGGAATTTTGGGGCCGTGAATTTTGGGAATTTTGGGGATTTGGGGAATTTTGGGGTCTGAGATTTCAGGAATTTGGGGGATTTTGGGAATTTTGGGGTCTGGGATTTCGGGAATTTAGGGGATTTCGGGAATTTAGGGGATTTTTGGGAATTTTGAGGCCGGGGATTTCGGGAATTTTGGGGGATTTCGGGAATTTTGGAGCCGGGGATTTTGGGAATTTTGGGGAATTTTGGGGTGGGGGAGGTGACGCCCCCCCGGCCCCTCCCCCCCCAGTTCTTGGCCCTCCTGGCGCTCGGCGCGGGAATTCCGGGGATTTGGGGAATTCCGGTGATGCCGGACCCGGGAGGGAACCGCGAGGAGCTGCTCGGTGAGTCCCAGCACGGAGCCCAGTATGGACCAGTATAGACCAGTATAGACCAGTATGGACCAGTATGGACCAGTACAGACCAGTATAGACCAACATGGAGCAGTACAGACCAGTATAGACCAGTATAGACCAGTATGGACCAGTATAGACCAGTGCAGACCAGTATGGACCAACATGGAGCAGTCCCTCCCAGTCCATCCCAGTCCCTCCCAGTCCATCCCAGTCCATCCCAGTCCCTCCCAGTCCATCCCAGTCCATCCCAGTCCCTCCCAGTCCCATCCCAGTCCCTCCCAGTCCATCCCAGTCCATCCCAGTCCCTCCCAGTCCATCCCAGTCCATCCCAGTCCCTCCCAGTCCCATCCCAGTCCCTCCCAGTCCATCCCAGTCCATCCCAGTTCCCCCCAGTCCAATCCCAGTCCTTCCCAGTCCCTCCCAGTCCATCCCATTCCATCCCAGTCCATCCCAGTTCCATCCTAGTCCCTCCCAGTCCCTCCCAGTCCCATCCCAGTCCATCCCAGTCCATCCCAATCCCCTCCCAGTCCATCCCAGTCCCATCCCAGTCCCTCCCAGTCCATCCCAGTCCATCCCAGTCCCTCCCAGTCCCTCCCAGTCCCTCTCCCAGTCCATCCCAGTCCATCCCAGTCCATCCCAGTCCATCCCAGTTCCATCCCAGTCCCTCCCAGTCCATCCCAGTCCCTCCCAGTCCATCCCAGTCTCATCCCAGTCCATCCCAGTCCCTCCCAGTCCATCCCAGTCCCTCCCAGTCCATCCCAGTCCATCCCAGTCCATCCCAGTCCCTCCCAGTCCCTCCCAGTCCCATCCCAGTCCCTCCCAGTCCATCCCAATCCCCTCCCAGTCCATCCCAGTCCCATCCCAGTCCCTCTCCCAGTCCCATCCCAGTCCATCCCAGTCCCATCCCAGTCCATCCCAGTCCCATCCCAGTCCCATTCCAGTCCCTCCCAGTCCATCCCAGTCTCATCCCAGTCCATCCCAGTCCCATCCCAGTCCCATTCCAGTCCCTCCCAGTCCATCCCAGTCCATCCCAGTCCCTCCCAGTCCATCCCAGTCCCTCCCAGTCCCATCCCAGTCCATCCCAGTCCATCCCAGTCCATCCCAGTCCATCCCAGTCCCTCCCAGTCCATCCCAGTCCCTCCCAGTCCCATCCCAGTCCATCCCAGTCCATCCCAGTCCATCCCAGTCCCTCCCAGTCCTTCCCAGTTCCCTCCCAGTCCATCCCAGTCCATCCCAGTCCCATCCCAGTCCATCCCAGTCTCATCCCAGTCCATCCCAGTCCCATCCCAGTCCATCCCAGTTCCCTCCCAGTCCATCCCAGTCCATCCCAGTCCCTACCAGTCCCATCCCAGTCCATCCCAGTCCCATCCCAGTCCCTCCCAGTCCATCCCAGTTCCCTCCCAGTCCCCTCCCAGTCCAATCCCAGTCCATCCCAGTCCATCCCAGTCCCATCCCAGTCCCTCCCAGTCCATCCCAGTCCATCCCAGTCCATCCCAGTCCCATCCCAGTCCCATCCCAATCCCCTCCCAGTCCATCCCAGTCCATCCCAGTCCCATCCCAGTCCCTCCCAGTCCCATCCTAGTCCATCCCAGTCCCTCCCAGTCCATCCCAGTCCCTCCCAGTCCATCCCAGTCCATCCCAGTCCCTCCCAGTCCATCCCAGTCCCATCCCAGTCCCTCCCAGTCCTTCCCAGTCCCTCCCAGTCCTTCCCAGTCCCATCCCAGTCCATCCCAGTCCATCCCAGTTCCATCCCAGTCCCATCCCAGTCCCCTCCCAGTCCCTCCCAGTCCATTCCAGTCCCTCCCAGTCCCTCCCTGTCCATCCCAGTCCCTCCCAGTCCATCCCAGTCCCCTCCCAGTCCCTCCCAGTCCATTCCAGTCCCTCCCAGTCCTTCCCAGTCCATTCCAGTCCCTCCCAGTCCCTCCCAGTCCATCCCAGTCCATCCCAGTCCCATCCCAGTCCATCCCAGTCCCGTCCCAGTTCCCTCCCAGTCCATCCCAGTCCATCCCAGTCCCATCCCAGTCCATCCCAGTCCTTCCCAGTCCTTCCCAGTCCCTCCCAGTCCCTCCCTGTCCATCCCAGTCCATCCCAGTCCCCTCCCAGTCCCTCCCAGTCCATTCCAGTCCCTCCCAGTCCTTCCCAGTCCATTCCAGTCCCTCCCAGTCCCTCCCTGTCCATCCCAGTCCATCCCAGTCTCATCCCAGTCCATCCCAGTCCATTCCAGTCCCGCCCAGTCCATCCCAGTCCCATCCCAGTCCATCCCAGTCCCATCCCAGTCCCTCCCAGTCCATCCCAGTCCATCCCAGTTCCATCCCAGTCCATCCCAGTCCATCCCAATCCCCTCCCAGTCCATCCCAGTCTCATCCCAGTCCATCCCAGTCCATCCCAGTCCAATCCCAGTCCATCCCAGTCCATCCCAGTCCCTCCCAGTCCATCCCAGTCCATCCCAGTCCCATCCCAGTCCATCCCAGTCCCTCCCAGTCCATCCCAGTCTCCTCCCAGTCCATCCCAGTCCCATCCCATTCTCATCCCAGTCCATCCCAGTCCATCCCAGTCCATCCCAGTCCATCCCAGTCCCATCCCAGTCCATCCCAGTCCCTCCCAGTCCATCCCAGTTCCCTCCCAGTCCATCCCAGTCCATCCCAGTCCCATCCCAGTCCATCCCAGTCCATTCCAGTCCCTCCCAGTCCATCCCATTCCATCCCTCTCCTCCTTCCAGCTGCCTCCCGGCCCCTTCCCCGCCGCCCTCGCTCTTCCTCCTCCTCCTCCTCCTCCTCCTCCTCCTCGCTGCTCTGGCTCCCTTTCCGCGGCCGCCTCCCTCCGGACGCCGTCTCCAGCTGGAACCCGCGCTCGGGCCGCCGCGAGTTCGTCTGCTCCACCCGCAGCCACGGCTGCAACCTGGGCTCCTTCGACCCGGCCCGCGGCGCCTTCTGCTCCTTCGCCTGGGCCGAGCTGGAGCTGCGGAGCCGCCACTTCCAGCTGCTGCTCAACCCCGGCGGCTTCGAGGCGCTGCGCTGGGTGAACGTCTCCTTCGGCGCCGTGCCGGCGGGCGCGGTGGAAGGCTGCCCGCTGACCGACGCCTTCGTGGGCCGCAGCCGGGACGGGCTGGGCAAAGCCTCCAAGGAGCAGCAGGCGCTCTTCGTGCCGGTGGACGGCGAGGAGGTTTGGTACAAGTGGTACCAAGTGCTGGCGGTCCGGCAGGGCGCTGCCGACGTCTCCATCTCCGACGTTTCCTACAACGGCAGCGCGGCGCTGGAGAGCGCCCGGCCGGAGGTTTTGGCCGAGGCGGCGGTGAGGAACGACGGCTGCCGGGCGGAGCGGGCGCCGCAGGATTTGGAGGAGGCCACCGAGGTCGAGCACGGCTGGAGCGCCGAGCTGCCGGCGCTGGCGGCGGCTCACGGCGAGCTCCGGGCGGCCCCGTTGGTTTTCGGCCCGGGCGGAGAGTGGGAACCGGGGAACGTCACCGTCCTGCCCTGGGCGGGAGCCGCCAGCGCCGTCGAGTTCGTGTGGCGCCGGCACGAGGTGCCGGGGGAGATCCCGGCGCGCTCCCAGTGCGCCGCGGTTCTCCGCGGGCTCCGGAGGGAGATCCGCGTCCCCTTCTCGGCGCGGCTCACCCGGGAGTTCCGCTCCGGGCCGCCGCACCGCCTGGACATCGCCGGCTGGGCGCGGAGCCGCGCCGTCACCGACGTCCGCGCCGGCCTGGAGCGCTGCCGCCCGCTCGAAGAACTCCCGCCGTGCCCGGATTGAGGAGCGGGAAAATTCCCGGCGCCTCGCTTCTCCCGCTCCACCCCGCGAATCCCTGGAAACGCTCGGCTTCCGCCCGGTTTTCCCGCGTTTTCGGCTTTTCCGGCATAAACCCGACCCCCGAAACGCAGGGAAATGTCGTTGTCTTTTGTCTCTCCACGGAAACCCGGCGTGGATGGAGCTCCTGGAGTTCCGGGGATTTGGGATTTTTCCGCGGTGTTTTTCGGTCTGCGAGGCCGCCGGGAAATCCGGTGGAGTTAAATCTGGTGGAATTAAACCCGGTGGAATTAAATCCGACGGAATTAAACCCAGTGGAATTAAATCCGGTGGAATTAAATCCGGTGGAATTAAATCGGGTGGAGTTAAATCCAGTGGAGTTAAATCCGGTGGAATTAAATCCGGTGGAATTAAATCCAGTGGAGTTAAATCCGGTGGAATTAAATCCAGTGGAGTTAAATCCAGTGGAATTAAATCCGGTGGAGTTAAATCCGGTGGAATTAAATCCGGTGCAGTTAAATCCGGTGGAATTAAATCCGGTGGAGTTAAATCCGGTGGAGTTAAATCCGACGGAATTAAATCCAGTGCAGTTAAATCCAGTGGAATTAAATCCGGTGGAATTAAATCCAGTGGAGTTAAATCCAGTGGAATTAAATCCGGTGGAGTTAAATCCAGTGGAATTAAATCCGGTGGAGTTAAATCCAGTGGAGTTAAATCCAGTGGAATTAAATCCGACGGAATTAAATCCGGTGGAATTAAATCCGGTGGAGTTAAATCCAGTGGAATTAAATCCAGTGGAATTAAATCCGACGGAATTAAATCCGGTGGAATTAAATCCGGTGGAGTTAAATCCAGTGGAATTAAATCCAACGGAATTAAATCCGGTGGAGTTAAATCCGGTGGAGTTAAATCCGGTGGAATTAAATCCGCTGGAATTAAATCCGGTGGAGTTAAATCCGGTGCAGTTAAATCCGGTGGAATTAAATCCGAAGGAATTAAATCCGGTGGAGTTAAATCCAGTGGAATTAAATCCGGTGGAATTAAATCCAGTGGAGTTAAATCCGGTGGAGTTAAATCCGGTGGAGTTAAATCCGGTGGAATTAAATCCCGTGGAATTAAATCCAGTGGAATTAAATCCGGTGGAATTAAATCCGGTGCAGTTAAATCCAGTGGAATTAAATCCGGTGGAATTAAATCCGGTGGAATTAAATCTGACGGAATTAAATCTGGTGGAGTTAAATCCGGTGGAGTTAAATCCGATGGAGTTAAATCCGGTGGAGTTAAATCCGGTGGAGTTAAATCCGACGGAATTAAATCCGGTGGAATTAAATCCGGCGGAGTTAAATCCGGTGGAGTTAAATCCGGTGGAATTAAATCCGGTGGAGTTAAATCTGGTGGAATTAAATCCGATGGAATTAAATCCAGTGGAGTTAAATCCGGTGGAATTAAACCCGGTGGAGTTAAATCCGGTGGAGTTAAATCCGGTGGAATTAAATCCGGTGGAATTAAATCCGACGGAATTAAATCCGGTGGAGTTAAATCCAGTGGAGTTAAATCCGGTGGAATTAAATCCGACGGAATTAAATCCAGTGGAATTAAATCCGGTGGAATTAAATCCGGTGGAATTAAATCCGGTGGAGTTAAATCCGGTGGAGTTAAATCCGATGGAATTAAATCCGGTGGAGTTAAATCCGGTGGAGTTAAATCCGGTGGAATTAAATCCGGTGGAATTTCCCGTTTCCTCCCAAAAACCCCCCTCAAGCGCCGCCACGAAATCCGGGAAAACGCCGCGTTTCGTCGGGCTTTTCATCCCAACCTTTCTCGTTTTCCTGGCAGAACCTTCGCCCCCGCCCGAAACCGGAAAAAAAAATCCCGAAATGCGGCGTTTTCCCGTTAAATTTCCTGTTTTCTCCCCCCACAAAAGAACCCCTCCGGCAGCGAGGCGGAATCTGGGGAATTCACCGGGTTTGGGTTTTTCTCCCGGAGCTTCGGTTTCCGTGGCAGAACCTCGACCCCCGCCCGAGGCCGCGCGGCGTTTTCCGCCCGCGTTTCCCGTTCTCCGCCAAAAAGGGATTTTTGTGGAAGCGAGGGGGCGAAGGAAAACGGGGAGAAGAGCGGGAAAAAAGGGAGGCGGAGGGGTCGCGGGGGTGGGATGTCCCCTGGAGAAGTCGGGAGGGGGAAAAAAAAATTCCCGAAAATTCGAGGGAGAACCCCGATTCCAAGGCTGAGGGGGAATGTCCAGGATTTGGGGGGGTTCTGGGATCGGGGGGATCTCCGGGACAAAAGTTGGGAATTCCGGGGGCGTCCGGGGAGACCCCGAATTGGGATGGGGGCGGAGCAGGAATTCGGGGATAGCCTGGATTTCCTGGGAGGGGGAACGGAGGGGTCTGGGGACACCACGGATTTCCTGGGAAATGGGATCACGGAGCCAGCAGGTCACGGGGGACATCCCACCACCCCGGTGGGATCTCCTGGAGCAGGGAACGGGATCATGGAGCCACCAGCTCATGGGGGACATCCCACCACCCCGGTGGGATCTCCGGGGGTGTCCACGGTCAGGGTCCCACCAGCCCATTGGATCCATGGGAGCGGGGAACGGGATCATGGAGCTCCCAGCTCATGGGGGACGTCCCACCACCATACTCGATCTCCAGGAGCAGGGAATGGGATCATGGAGCCACCAGCTCCTGGGGGACGTCAATCCCACCCACACTGGATCCATGGGAGCAGGGAACGGGATCATGGAGCTCCCAGGTCCTGGGGGACGTCCCACCACCCCTGTGGGATCTCTGGGGATGTCCACGGTCAGGGTCCCACCAGCCCATTGATCTCCTGGAGCGGGGAACGGGATCATGGAGCTCCCAGCTCATGGGGGATGTCCCACCACCCATACTTGATCTCCAGGAGCAGGGAACGGGATCATGGAGCCACCAGCTCCTGGGGGATGTCCCACCAGCCCACTGGATCCATGGGAGCAGGGAACGGGATCATGGAGCTCCCAGCTCCTGGGGGATGTCCCACCAGCCCATTGATCTCCTGGAGCAGGGAACAGGATCACGGAGCCAGCAGGTCATGGGGGACATCCCACCACCCCTGTGGGATCTCTGGGGATGTCCACGGTCAGGGTCCCACCAGCCCATTGGATCCATGGGAGTGGGGAACGGGATCATGGAGCCACCAGCTCCTGGGGGATGTCCCACCACCCACACTGGATCCACGGGAGCAGGGAACGGGATCATGGCGCTCCCAGGTCCTGGGGGATGTCCCACCACCCCATTGATCTCCTGGAGCAGAGAACGGGATCATGGAGCCTCCAGCTCATGGGGGACGTCCCACCACCCCTGTGGGATCTCTGGGGGTGTCCACGGTCAGGGTCCCACCAGCCCATTGGATCCATGGGAGCGGGGAACGGGATCATGGAGCCTCCAGCTCCTGGGGGATGTCCCACCACCCACACTGGATCCATGGGAGCAGGGAACGGGATCATGGAGCTCCCAGGCCTGGGGGTTGTCCCACCACCCATACTCGATCTCCAGGAGCAGGGAACGGGATCATGGAGCCACCAGCTCCTGGGGGATGTCCCACCACCCACACTGGATCCATGGGAGCAGGGAACGGGATCATGGAGCCTCCAGCTCCTGGGGGATGTCCCACCACCCCTGTGGGATCTCCAGGAGCAGGGAACAGGGTCATGGAGCCTCCAGCTCCTGGGGGATGTCCCACCACCCATACTGGATCTCCAGGAGCAGGGAACGGGATCATGGAGCTCCCAGGCCTGGGGGATGTCCCACCAGCCCATTGGATCTCTGGGATCAAGGAATGGAACCATGGAGCCACCAGCTCATGGGAGACATCAACCACCATCTCACATCCATCTCAGCCATGTTTGACCCCCTCAGGACATTCCCCTCCAGGGGACACCGCTCCCATCTCCAGGAGCAGGGAGCCAAGGTCTGGAGCCACCAGGCTCATGGGGCCCATCAGTCATGGTCCCACCACCCCATTGGATCCCTGGGAGAAGGGAATGGGATCATGGACACCAGGCTCATGGAGGTGTCAATGGTCATGGTCCCATCACCCCGCTGGCTCTCCGGGAGCAGGGAATGGGATCATGGAGCCACCACCTCATGGGAGACATCAACCACCATCTCACATCCATCTCATCCATGTTTGACGCCCCTCCAGGGGACACCGCTCCCATCTCCAGAAGCTCTGGAGCCGCCCGGGTCATGGGGCCCAACAGTCATGGTCCCACCACCCCGTTGGATCCCTGGGATCAAGGAACGGGATCATGGAGCCACCAGGGAATGGGATCACGGAGCTGCTGGGTCTGGGGAATTTCCCACCACCCTGTTGGATCTCTGGGAGCAGGGAACGGGACCATGGAGCCACCAGGGAATGGGATCACGGAGCTGCTGGCTCCTGGGGGATTTCCCACCACCCTGTTGGATCTCTGGGAGAAGGGAATGGAGCCACCAGCTCATGGGAGACATCAACCACCGCTCACATCCATCTCAGCCATGTTTGACCCCCTCAGGACATTCTCCTCCAGGGAACACCGCTCCCATCTCCAGGAGCAGGGAGCCAAGGTCTGGAGCCACCAGGCTCATGGGGCCCATCAGTCATGGTCCCACCACCCCACTGGATCCCTGGGATCAAGGAACGGGACCATGGAGCCACCAGCTCATGGGGGATGTCCCACCGCCCCATTGGATCTCTGGGATCAAGGAACGGGATCATGGAGCCACCAGGGAATGGGATCATGGAGCTCCCAGGTCCTGGGGGATTTCCCACCACCCTGTTGGATCTCTGGGAGAAGGGAATGGAGCCACCAGCTCATGGGAGACATCAACCACCGCTCACATCCACCTCATCCATGTTTGACCCCCTCAGGACATTCCCCTCCAGGGAACACCGCTCCCATCTCCAGGAGCAGGGAGCCAAGGTCTGGAGCCGCCAGGCTCATGGGGCCCATCAGTCATGGTCCCACCACCCCATTGGATCCCTGGGACCAGGGAATGGGATCATGGAGCTCCCAGGTCCTGGGGGATTTCCCACCACCCTGTTGGATCTCTGGGAGAAGGGAATGGAGCCACCAGCTCATGGGAGACATCAACCACCACCTCACATCCACCTCATCCATGTTTGACGCCCCTCCAGGGGACACCGCTCCCATCTCCAGAAGCTCTGGAGCCACCCGGGTCATGGGGCCCATCAGTCATGGTCCCACCACCCCGCTGGATCCCTGGGAGAAGGGAATGGGATCATGGAGCTGCTGGGTCCTGGGGGATTTCCCACCACCCCATTGGATCTCTGGGAGCAGGGAATGGGATCATGGAGCCACCAGCTCATGGGGCCCATCAGTCATGGTCCCACCACCCCATTGGATCCCTGGGATCAAGGAACAGGATCATGGAGCCACCAGGGAATGGGATCATGGAGCTGCTGGGTCCTGGGGGGTTTCCCACCACCCCGTTGGATCTCTGGGAGAAGGGAATGGAGCCACCAGCTCATGGGAGATGTTCCACCACCTGTGTCACAACGCTGTCAGTGGGATCATGGAGCCACCAGGTCAACGGTCACGGTCCCACCACCCCATTGGATCCCTGGGAGCAAGGAACGGGATCATGGAGCCACCAGGGAATGGGATCACGGAGCTGCTGGGTCCTGGGGGATTTCCCACCACCCTGTTGGATCTCTGGGAGAAGGGAATGGAGCCACCAGCTCATGGGAGACACCAACCACCGCTCACATCCACCTCATCCATGTTTGACCCCCCTCCAGGGGACACCGCTCCCATCTCCAGAGGCTCTGGAGCCACCAGGCTCATGGGGCCCATCAGTCATGGTCCCACCACCCCATTGGATCCCTGGGATCAAGGAACGGGACCATGGAGCCACCAGCTTATGGGAGATGTTCCACCACCTGTGTCACAACGCTGTCAGTGGGATCATGGAGCCACCAGGTCAACGGTCACGGTCCCACCACCCCATTGGATCTCTGGGAGCAGGGAACGGGATCATGGAGCCACCAGGGAATGGGATCACGGAGCTGCTGGGTCTGGGGGATTTCTCACCACCCTGTTGGATCTCTGGGACAGGAAAATGGAGCCACCAGCTCATGGGAGACATCAACCACCGCTCACATCCATCTCATCCATGTTTGACCCCCTCAGGACATTCCCCTCCAGGGAACACCGCTCCCATCTCCAGGAGCAGGGAGCCAAGGTCTGGAGCCACCAGGCTCATGGGGCCCATCAGTCATGGTCCCACCACCCCATTGGATCCCTGGGATCAAGGAACGGGATCATGGAGCCACCAGGGAATGGGAGACACCAACCACCGCTCACATCCACCTCATCCATGTTTGACCCCCCTCCAGGGGACACCGCTCCCATCTCCAGAAGCTCTGGAGCTGCCCGGGTCATGGGGCCCATCAGTCATGGTCCCACCACCCCGCTGGATCCCTGGGAGCAGGGAACGGGATCATGGAGCCACCAGCTCATGGGAGATGTTCCACCACCTGTGTCACAACGCTGTCAGTGGGATCATGGAGCCACCAGGTCAACGGTCGTGGTCCCACCACCCCATTGGATCTCTGGGAGCAGGGAACGGGACCATGGAGCCACCACCTCACGGGAGACATCAACCACCATCTCACATCCATCTCAGCCATGTTTGACCCCCTCAGGACATTCCCCTCCAGGGGACACCGCTCCCATCTCCAGGAGCAGGGAGCCAAGGTCTGGAGCCACCAGGCTCATGGGGCCCATCAGTCATGGTCCCACCACCCCATTGGATCCCTGGGAGCAGGGAATGGGATCATGGAGCCACCAGCTCATGGGAGACATCAACCACTGCTCACATCCATCTCATCCATGTTTGACCCCCCCCTCCAGGGGACACCGCTCCCATCTCCAGAAGCTCTGGAGCTGCCCGGGTCATGGGGCCCATCAGTCATGGTCCCACCACCCCATTGGATTCCTGGGAGCAGGGAATGGGATCACGGAGCTCCCAGGTCATGGGGGATTTCCCACCACCCCGTTGGATCTCCGGGAGAAGGGAATGGGATCATGGAGCCACCAGCTCATGGGAGACATCAACCACCACCTCACATCCACCTCATCCATGTTTGGCCCCCTCAGGACATTCCCTTCCAGGGGACACCACTCCCATCTCCAGAAGCTCTGGATGCCACCAGGCTCATGGGGCCCATCAGTCATGGTCCCACCACCCCACTGGATCCCTGGGATCAAGGAACGGGATCATGGAGCCACCAGGGAATGGGATCACGGAGCTGCTGGGTCCTGGGGGATTTCCCACCACCCTGTTGGATCTCTGGGAGAAGGGAATGGAGCCACCAGCTCATGGGAGACATCAACCACCATCTCACATCCATCTCAGCCATGTTTGACCCCCTCAGGACATTCCCCTCCAGGGGACACCACTCCCATCTCCAGAGGCTCTGGAGCCGCCAGTCTCATGGGGCCCATCAGTCATGGTCCCACCACCCCATTGGATCCCTGGGAGCAGGGAATGGGATCATGGAGCCACCAGCTCATGGGAGACATCAACCACTGCTCACATCCATCTCATCCATGTTTGACCCCCCCTCCAGGGGACACCGCTCCCATCTCCAGAAGCTCTGGAGCTGCCCGGGTCATGGGGTCCATCAGTCATGGTCCCACCACCCCATTGGATCCCTGGGAGCAGGGAATGGGATCATGGAGCTGCTGGGTCCTGGGGGATTTCCCACCACCCTGTTGGATCTCTGGGAGAAGGGAATGGAGCCACCAGCTCATGGGAGATGTCCCACCACCTGTGTCACAACGCTGTCAATGCGATCATGGAGCCACCAGGTCAACGGTCGTGGTCCCACCACCCCATTGGATCCCTGGGAGCAGGGAACGGGATCATGGAGCCACCAGGGAATGGGATCACGGAGCTGCTGGGTCCTGGGGGATTTCCCACCACCCTGTTGGATCTCTGGGAGAAGGGAATGGAGCCACCAGCTCATGGGAGACATCAACCACCACCTCACATCCACCTCATCCATGTTTGACCCCCTCAGGACATTCCCCTCCAGGGAACACCGCTCCCATCTCCAGGAGCAGGGAGCCAAGGTCTGGAGCCACCAGGCTCATGGGGCCCATCAGTCATGGTCCCACCACCCCATTGGATCCCTGGGATCAAGGAACGGGATCATGGAGCCACCAGCTCATGGGAGACACCAACCACCGCTCACATCCACCTCATCCATGTTTGACCCCCCTCCAGGGGACACCGCTCCCATCTCCAGAAGCTCTGGAGCTGCCCGGGTCATGGGGCCCATCAGTCATGGTCCCACCACCCCGCTGGATCCCTGGGAGCAGGGAACGGGATCATGGAGCCACCAGCTCATGGGAGATGTTCCACCACCTGTGTCACAACGCTGTCAGTGGGATCATGGAGCCACCAGGTCAACGGTCGTGGTCCCACCACCCCATTGGATCTCTGGGAGCAGGGAACGGGACCATGGAGCCACCACCTCACGGGAGACATCAACCACCATCTCACATCCATCTCAGCCATGTTTGACCCCCTCAGGACATTCCCCTCCAGGGGACACCGCTCCCATCTCCAGGAGCAGGGAGCCAAGGTCTGGAGCCACCAGGCTCATGGGGCCCATCAGTCATGGTCCCACCACCCCATTGGATCCCTGGGAGCAGGGAATGGGATCATGGAGCCACCAGCTCATGGGAGACATCAACCACTGCTCACATCCATCTCATCCATGTTTGACCCCCCCCTCCAGGGGACACCGCTCCCATCTCCAGAAGCTCTGGAGCTGCCCGGGTCATGGGGCCCATCAGTCATGGTCCCACCACCCCATTGGATTCCTGGGAGCAGGGAATGGGATCACGGAGCTCCCAGGTCATGGGGGATTTCCCACCACCCCGTTGGATCTCCGGGAGAAGGGAATGGGATCATGGAGCCACCAGCTCATGGGAGACATCAACCACCACCTCACATCCACCTCATCCATGTTTGGCCCCCTCAGGACATTCCCTTCCAGGGGACACCACTCCCATCTCCAGAAGCTCTGGATGCCACCAGGCTCATGGGGCCCATCAGTCATGGTCCCACCACCCCACTGGATCCCTGGGATCAAGGAACGGGATCATGGAGCCACCAGGGAATGGGATCACGGAGCTGCTGGGTCCTGGGGGATTTCCCACCACCCTGTTGGATCTCTGGGAGAAGGGAATGGAGCCACCAGCTCATGGGAGACATCAACCACCATCTCACATCCATCTCAGCCATGTTTGACCCCCTCAGGACATTCCCCTCCAGGGGACACCACTCCCATCTCCAGAGGCTCTGGAGCCGCCAGTCTCATGGGGCCCATCAGTCATGGTCCCACCACCCCATTGGATCCCTGGGAGCAGGGAATGGGATCATGGAGCCACCAGCTCATGGGAGACATCAACCACTGCTCACATCCATCTCATCCATGTTTGACCCCCCCTCCAGGGGACACCGCTCCCATCTCCAGAAGCTCTGGAGCTGCCCGGGTCATGGGGTCCATCAGTCATGGTCCCACCACCCCATTGGATCCCTGGGAGCAGGGAATGGGATCATGGAGCTGCTGGGTCCTGGGGGATTTCCCACCACCCTGTTGGATCTCTGGGAGAAGGGAATGGAGCCACCAGCTCATGGGAGATGTCCCACCACCTGTGTCACAACGCTGTCAATGCGATCATGGAGCCACCAGGTCAACGGTCGTGGTCCCACCACCCCATTGGATCCCTGGGAGCAGGGAACGGGATCATGGAGCCACCAGGGAATGGGATCATGGAGCCACCACCTCATGGGAGACATCAACCACCACCTCACATCCACCTCATCCATGTTTGGCCCCCTCAGGACATTCCCTTCCAGGGGACACCACTCCCATCTCCAGAAGCTCTGGATGCCACCAGGCTCATGGGGCCCATCAGTCATGGTCCCACCACCCCACTGGATCCCTGGGATCAAGGAACGGGATCATGGAGCCACCAGGGAATGGGATCACGGAGCTGCTGGGTCCTGGGGGATTTCCCACCACCCTGTTGGATCTCTGGGAGAAGGGAATGGAGCCACCAGCTCATGGGAGACATCAACCACCATCTCACATCCATCTCAGCCATGTTTGACCCCCTCAGGACATTCCCCTCCAGGGGACACCACTCCCATCTCCAGAGGCTCTGGAGCCGCCAGTCTCATGGGGCCCATCAGTCATGGTCCCACCACCCCATTGGATCCCTGGGAGCAGGGAATGGGATCATGGAGCCACCAGCTCATGGGAGACATCAACCACTGCTCACATCCATCTCATCCATGTTTGACCCCCCCTCCAGGGGACACCGCTCCCATCTCCAGAAGCTCTGGAGCTGCCCGGGTCATGGGGTCCATCAGTCATGGTCCCACCACCCCATTGGATCCCTGGGAGCAGGGAATGGGATCATGGAGCTGCTGGGTCCTGGGGGATTTCCCACCACCCTGTTGGATCTCTGGGAGAAGGGAATGGAGCCACCAGCTCATGGGAGATGTCCCACCACCTGTGTCACAACGCTGTCAATGCGATCATGGAGCCACCAGGTCAACGGTCGTGGTCCCACCACCCCATTGGATCCCTGGGAGCAGGGAACGGGATCATGGAGCCACCAGGGAATGGGATCACGGAGCTGCTGGGTCCTGGGGGATTTCCCACCACCCTGTTGGATCTCTGGGAGAAGGGAATGGAGCCACCAGCTCATGGGAGACATCAACCACCACCTCACATCCACCTCATCCATGTTTGACCCCCTCAGGACATTCCCCTCCAGGGGACACTGCTCCCATCTCCAGAAGCTCTGGATGCCACCAGGCTCATGGGGCCCATCAGTCATGGTCCCACCACCCCACTGGATCCCTGGGATCAAGGAACGGGACCATGGAGCCACCAGCTTATGGGAGATGTCCCACCACCTGTGTCACAACGCTGTCAGTGGGATCATGGAGCCACCAGGTCAACGGTCACGGTCCCACCACCCCATTGGATCCCTGGGAGCAGGGAATGGGATCATGGAGCCACCAGGGAATGGGATCATGGAGCTGCTGGGTCCTGGGGGATTTCCCACCACCCCGCTGGATCTCTGGGAGAAGGGAATGGAGCCACCAGCTCATGGGAGACATCAACCACCATCTCACATCCACCTCATCCATGTTTGACCCCCTCAGGACATTCCCTTCCAGGGGACACCACTCCCATCTCCAGGAGCAGGGAGCCAAGGTCTGGAGCCACCAGGCTCATGGGGCCCATCAGTCATGGTCCCACCACCCCGCTGGATCCCTGGGAGAAGGGAATGGGATCATGGAGCTGCTGGGTCCTGGGGGATTTCCCACCACCCTGTTGGATCTCTGGAATCAAGGAACGGGACCATGGAGCCACCAGCTTATGGGAGATGTTCCACCACCTGTGTCACAACGCTGTCAATGCGATCATGGAGCCACCAGGTCAACGGTCACGGTCCCACCACCCCATTGGATCCCTGGGAGCAGGGAACGGGACCATGGAGCCACCAGGGAATGGGATCCCGGAGCTGCTGGGTCCTGGGGGATTTCCCACCACCCCGTTGGATCCCCGGGAGAAGGGAATGGGATCATGGAGCCACCACCTCATGGGAGACATCAACCACCACCTCACATCCACCTCATCCATGTTTGACCCCCTCAGGACATTCCCTTCCAGGGGACACCACTCCCATCTCCAGAAGCTCTGGATGCCACCAGGCTCATGGGGCCCATCAGTCATGGTCCCACCACCCCACTGGATCCCTGGGATCAAGGAACGGAACCATGGAGCCACCAGCTCATGGGAGATGTCCCACCACCTGTGTCACAACGCTGTCAGTGGGATCATGGAGCCACCAGGTCAACAGTCACGGTCCCACCACCCCATTGGATCCCTGGGAGCAGGGAACGGGATCATGGAGCCACCAGGGAATGGGATCACGGAGCTGCTGGGTCCTGGGGGATTTCCCACCACCCTGTTGGATCTCTGGGAGAAGGGAATGGAGCCACCAGCTCATGGGAGACATCAACCACTGCTCACATCCATCTCAGCCATGTTTGACGCCCTCAGGACATTCCCCTCCAGGGGACACCGCTCCCATCTCCAGAAGCTCTGGAGCCGCCCGGGTCATGGGGCCCATCAGTCATGGTCCCACCACCCCATTGGATCCCTGGGAGCAGGGAATGGGATCATGGAGCCACCAGCTCATGGGGCCCATCAGTCATGGTCCCACCACCCCACTGGATCCCTGGGATCAAGGAACGGAACCATGGAGCCACCAGCTCATGGGAGACATCAACCACCATCTCACATCCACCTCATCCATGTTTGACCCCCCCTCCAGGGGACACCGCTCCCATCTCCAGAAGCTCTGGAGCCGCCAGGCTCATGGGGCCCATCAGTCATGGTCCCACCATCCCATTGGATCCCTGGGAGCAGGGAATGGGATCACGGAGCTGCTGGGTCCTGGGGGATTTCCCACCACCCCGTTGGATCTCCGGGAGAAGGGAATGGGATCATGGAGCCACCAGCTCATGGGAGACATCAACCACTGCTCATATCCATCTCATCCATGTTTGACCCCCCTCCAGGGGACACCGCTCCCATCTCCAGAAGCTCTGGAGCCACCAGGCTCATGAGGCCCATCAGTCACGGTCCCACCACCCCATTGGATCCCTGGGATCAAGGAACGGGACCATGGAGCCACCAGCTCATGGGGGATGTCCCACCACCTGTGTCACAACGCTGTCAGTGGGATCATGGAGCCACCAGGTCAACGGTCACGGTCCCACCACCCCATTGGATCCCTGGGATCAAGGAACGGGACCATGGAGCCACCAGGGAATGGGATCACGGAGCTGCTGGGTCCTGGGGGATTTCCCACCACCCTGTTGGATCTCTGGGAGAAGGGAATGGAGCCACCAGCTCATGGGAGACATCAACCACCGCTCACATCCACCTCATCCATGTTTGACCCCCCTCCAGGGGACACCACTCCCATCTCCAGAAGCTCTGGAGCCGCCAGGCTCATGGGGCCCATCAGTCATGGTCCCACCACCCCATTGGATCCCTGGGAGAAGGGAATGGGATCATGGAGCTGCTGGGTCCTGGGGGATTTCCCACCACCCCATTGGATCTCTAGGAGAAGGGAATGGAGCCACCAGCTCATGGGAGACATCAACCACCACTCACATCCATCTCATCCATGTTTGACGCCCCTCCAGGGGACACCACTCCCATCTCCAGAAGCTCTGGATGCCACCAGGCTCATGAGGCCCATCAGTCATGGTCCCACCACCCCATTGGATCCCTGGGATCAAGGAACGGGACCATGGAGCCACCATCTCATGGGAGACATCAACCACCGCTCACATCCATCTCATCCATGTTTGACCCCCCTCCAGGGGACACCGCTCCCATCTCCAGAAGCTCTGGAGCTGCCCGGGTCATGGGGTCCATCAGTCATGGTCCCACCACCCCATTGGATCCCCGGGAGCAGGGAACAGGACCATGGAGCCACCAGCTCATGGGGGATGTCCCACCACCTGTGTCACAATGCTGTCAGTGGGATCATGGAGCCACCAGGTCAACGGTCACGGTCCCACCACCCCATTGGATCCCTGGGATCAAGGAACGGGATCATGGAGCCACCAGGGAATGGGATCACGGAGCTGCTGGGTCCTGGGGGATTTCCCACCACCCTGTTGGATCTCTGGGAGAAGGGAATGGAGCCACCAGCTCATGGGAGACATCAACCACCACCTCACATCCACCTCATCCATGTTTGACCCCCCTCAGGACATTCCCTTCCAGGGGACACCACTCCCATCTCCAGGAGCAGGGAGCCAAGGTCTGGAGCCACCAGGCTCATGGGGCCCATCAGTCATGGTCCCACCACCCCACTGGATCCCTGGGATCAAGGAACGGGACCATGGAGCCACCAGGGAATGGGAGACATCAACCACCATCTCACATCCACCTCATCCATGTTTGACCCCCCCTCCAGGGGACACCGCTCCCATCTCCAGAAGCTCTGGAGCCGCCCGGGTCATGGGGTCCATCAGTCATGGTCCCACCAGCCCACTGGATCCCTGGGATCAAGGAACGGGACCATGGAGCCACCAGCTCATGGGAGATGTTCCACCACCTGTGTCACAACGCTGTCAGTGGGATCATGGAGCCACCAGGTCAACGGTCACGGTCCCACCACCCCATTGGATCCCTGGGATCAAGGAACGGGATCATGGAGCCACCAGGGAATGGGATCACGGAGCTGCTGGGTCCTGGGGGATTTCCCACCACCCTGTTGGATCTCTGGGAGAAGGGAATGGAGCCACCAGCTCATGGGAGACATCAACCACCGCTCACATCCATCTCAGCCATGTTTGACCCCCTCAGGACATTCCCCTCCAGGGAACACTGCTCCCATCTCCAGGAGCAGGGAGCCAAGGTCTGGAGCCACCAGGCTCATGGGGCCCATCAGTCATGGTCCCACCACCCCGTTGGATCCCTGGGAGAAGGGAATGGGATCATGGACACCAGGCTCATGGAGGTGTCAATGGTCATGGTCCCATCACCCCGCTGGCTCTCCGGGAGCAGGGAATGGGATCATGGAGCCACCACCTCATGGGAGACATCAACCACCATCTCACATCCATCTCATCCATGTTTGACGCCCCTCCAGGGGACACCGCTCCCATCTCCAGAGGCTCTGGATGCCACCAGGCATCCCACCACCCCATTGGATCCCTGGGAGCAGGGAACGGGATCATGGAGCCACCAGGGAATGGGATCACGGAGCTGCTGGGTCCTGGGGGATTTCCCACCACCCTGTTGGATCTCTGGGAGAAGGGAATGGAGCCACCAGCTCATGGGAGACATCAACCACTGCTCACATCCATCTCATCCATGTTTGACCCCCCCCCTCCAGGGGACACCGCTCCCATCTCCAGAAGCTCTGGATGCCACCAGGCTCATGGGGCCCATCAGTCATGGTCCCACCACCCCATTGGATCCCTGGGATCAAGGAACGGGACCATGGAGCCACCAGCTCACGGGAGACATCAACCACTGCTCACATCCACCTCATCCATGTTTGACCCCCCTCCAGGGGACACCGCTCCCATCTCCAGAAGCTCTGGAGCCGCCCGGCTCATGGGGCCCAACAGTCATGGTCCCACCACCCCATTGGATCCCTGGGATCAAGGAACGGGATCATGGAGCCACCAGCTCATGGGAGATGTCCCACCACCTGTGTCACAACGCTGTCAATGCGATCATGGAGCCACCAGGTCAACGGTCACGGTCCCACCACCCCATTGGATCCCTGGGATCAAGGAACGGGATCATGGAGCCACCAGGGAATGGGATCACGGAGCTGCTGGGTCCTGGGGGATTTCCCACCACCCCGTTGGATCTCTGGGAGAAGGGAATGGAGCCACCAGCTCATGGGAGACATCAACCACCGCTCACATCCACCTCATCCATGTTTGACCCCCTCAGGACATTCCCCTCCAGGGGACACCGCTCCCATCTCCAGAAGCTCTGGAGCCGCCAGGCTCATGGGGCCCATCAGTCATGGTCCCACCACCCCACTGGATCCCTGGGACCAAGGAACGGGACCATGGAGCCACCAGCTCATGGGGGATGTCCCACCACCCATGCTGGATCTCCTGGAGCAGGGAAAAGGATCATGGAGCCACCAGCTCATGGGAGACATCAACCACCATCTCACATCCACCTCACCCATGTTTGACCCCCCCTCCAGGGGACACCGCTCCCATCTCCAGAAGCTCTGGAGCCACCCGGGTCATGGGGCCCATCAGTCATGGTCCCACCACCCCATTGGATCTCTGGGATCAAGGAACGGGACCATGGAGCCACCAGCTCATGGGAGACATCAACCACTGCTCACATCCACCTCATCCATGTTTGACCCCCCTCCAGGGGACACCGCTCCCATCTCCAGAAGCTCTGGAACCGCCCGGGTCATGGGGCCCATCAGTCATGGTCCCACCACCCCATTGGATCCCTGGGATCAAGGAACGGGATCATGGAGCCACCAGGGAATGGGATCATGGAGCTGCTGGGTCCTGGGGGATTTCCCACCACCCTGTTGGATCTCTGGGAGAAGGGAATGGAGCCACCAGCTCATGGGAGATGTCCCACCACCTGTGTCACAACGCTGTCAGTGGGATCATGGAGCCACCAGGTCAACGGTCACAGTCCCACCACCCCATTGGATCTCTGGGAGCAGGGAACGGGATCATGGAGCCACCAGGGAATGGGATCACGGAGCTCCCAGGTCATGGGGGATTTCCCACCACCCTGTTGGATCTCTGGGAGAAGGGAATGGAGCCACCAGCTCATGGGAGACATCAACCACCGCTCACATCCATCTCATCCATGTTTGACCCCCTCAGGACATTCCCCTCCAGGGGACACCGCTCCCATCTCCAGGAGCAGGGAGCCAAGGTCTGGAGCCACCAGGCTCATGGGGCCCATCAGTCATGGTCCCACCACCCCGTTGGATCCCTGGGATCAAGGAACGGGACCATGGAGCCACCAGCTCATGGGGGATGTCCCACCACCCATGCTGGATCTCCTGGAGCAGGGAAAAGGATCATGGAGCCACCAGCTCATGGGAGACATCAACCACCATCTCACATCCATCTCATCCATGTTTGACCCCCCCTCCAGGGGACACCGCTCCCATCTCCAGAAGCTCTGGAGCCACCCGGGTCATGGGGCCCATCAGTCATGGTCCCACCACCCCATTGGATCCCTGGGATCAAGGAACGGGACCATGGAGCCACCAGGGAATGGGATCACGGAGCTGCTGGGTCCTGGGGGATTTCCCACCACCCTGTTGGATCTCTGGGAGAAGGGAATGGAGCCACCAGCTCATGGGAGACATCAACCACCACCTCACATCCACCTCATCCATGTTTGACCCCCCCTCCAGGGGACACCGCTCCCATCTCCAGAAACTCTGGAGCCGCCCGGGTCATGGGGTCCATCAGTCATGGTCCCACCACCCCATTGGATCCCTGGGATCAAGGAACGGGACCATGGAGCCACCAGCTCATGGGAGATGTTCCACCACCTGTGTCACAACGCTGTCAGTGGGATCATGGAGCCACCAGGTCAACGGTCATGGTCCCACCACCCCATTGGATCCCTGGGATCAAGGAACGGGATCATGGAGCCACCAGGGAATGGGATCACGGAGCTGCTGGGTCCTGGGGGATTTCCCACCACCCTGTTGGATCTCTGGGAGAAGGGAATGGAGCCACCAGCTCATGGGAGACATCAACCACCGCTCACATCCACCTCATCCATGTTTGACCCCCTCAGGACATTCCCCTCCAGGGGACACCGCTCCCATCTCCAGAAGCTCTGGAGCCACCCGGGTCATGGGGCCCATCAGTCATGGTCCCACCACCCCATTGGATCCCTGGGATCAAGGAACGGGATCATGGAGCCACCAGGGAATGGGATCACGGAGCTGCTGGGTCCTGGGGGATTTCCCACCACCCTGTTGGATCTCTGGGAGAAGGGAATGGAGCCACCAGCTCATGGGAGACATCAACCACCATCTCACATCCATCTCAGCCATGTTTGACCCCCTCAGGACATTCCCCTCCAGGGGACACCGCTCCCATCTCCAGAAGCTCTGGAGCCACCCGGGTCATGGGGCCCATCAGTCATGGTCCCACCACCCCATTGGATCCCTGGGATCAAGGAACGGGATCATGGAGCCACCAGGGAATGGGATCACGGAGCTGCTGGGTCCTGGGGGATTTCCCACCACCCTGTTGGATCTCTGGGAGAAGGGAATGGAGCCACCAGCTCATGGGAGACACCAACCACCGCTCACATCCACCTCAGCCATGTTTGACCCCCCTCCAGGGGACACCGCTCCCATCTCCAGAAGCTCTGGAGCCACCCGGGTCATGGGGCCCATCAGTCATGGTCCCACCAGCCCATTGGATCTCTGGGATCAAGGAACGGGACCATGGAGCCACCACCTCATGGGAGACATCAACCACCGCTCATATCCACCTCATCCCTGTTTGACCCCCCTCCAGGGGACACCGCTCCCATCTCCAGAAGCTCTGGAGCCGCCCGGGTCATGGGGTCCATCAGTCATGGTCCCACCACCCCATTGGATCCCTGGGATCAAGGAACGGGATCATGGAGCCACCAGGGAATGGGATCACGGAGCTGCTGGGTCCTGGGGGATTTCCCACCACCCCGCTGGATCCCTGGGATCAAGGAACGGGACCATGGAGCCACCACCTCATGGGAGATGTTCCACCACCTGTGTCACAACGCTGTCAATGCGATCATGGAGCCACCAGGTCAATGGTCGTGGTCCCACCACCCCATTGGATCTCTGGGAGCAGGGAACGGGATCATGGAGCCACCAGGGAATGGGGCCCATCAGTCATGGTCCCACCACCCCATTGGATCCCTGGGATCAAGGAACGGGACCATGGAGCCACCAGCTCATGGGAGACATCAACCACCGCTCACATCCACCTCATCCATGTTTGACGCCCCTCCAGGGGACACCTCATCACA
Source organism: Delichon dasypus (assembly GCA_037837765.1). Taxonomy (NCBI): domain Eukaryota; kingdom Metazoa; phylum Chordata; class Aves; order Passeriformes; family Hirundinidae; genus Delichon; species Delichon dasypus. The sequence continues at coordinate 104,335 of JBBAXF010000085.1, read as the reverse complement.
GAAGCTCCGGATGCCCCACCACCACCACCACCACCTCCACCCCTGCGTCACTGGTCCCTGGCGTGGATCCGCGCGTGCCGGGCCAGCGAGGACTTGTTGCTGAAGCTCTTCCCGCAGCGGCCGCAGGCGAAGGGCCGCTCGCCCGTGTGCGAGCGCCGGTGCACCGTCAGGTCCGCCACGTACTTGAAGCTCTTGCCGCAGGCGCCGCAGGCGTAGGGCCGCTCCTGCGTGTGGCTGCGGCGGTGCATGGCCAGGTTGGAGCGCTGGCTGAAGCGCTTGCCGCAGGCCGGGCAGGCGTAGGGCCGCTCGCCCGTGTGCGAGCGCCGGTGCTTGCCCAGGTCCGAGGGGTTGGTGAAGCGCTTGCCGCAGGCCGGGCAGCCGTAGGGCCGCTCGCCCGTGTGCAGCCGCCGGTGCGTGGTCAGCGTGGACAGGTGGCCGAAGCGCTTGCCGCAGGCCGGGCAGCCGTAGGGCTTGGCGCCGGTGTGCGTGCGCTCGTGGGTCCGCAGGTGCGTCGGGCGGCCGAAGCTCTTGCCGCAGCGGGCGCAGGGGTACGGCCGCGAACGAGGCGCGGCGGCGGCGGCGGTGGCGGTGGTGGTGGCAGTGGCGGTGGTGGTGGCGGTGGTGGTGGCGGTGGTGGCAGTGGTGGCAGTGGCAGTGGCGGTGGTGGTGGCGGTGGCAGTGGTGGCAGTGGTGGTGGTGGCTGTGGTGGCAGTGGTGGCAGTGGTGGCGGTGGTAGTGGTGGCAGTGGCGGTGGTGGTGGCTGTGGCGGTGGTGGTGGCGGTGGTGGCGGTGGTGGCGGTGGTGGCAGTGGTGGCAGTGGTGGCAGTGGTGGGGACGCACCGGGGTCGGGCTCCTCCGGGAGGGCGGCGGGGAAGGGGCGGCGCCGCCGTGGGGGCTGTGGGGAGATGGGAGAGGTCCAGGGGCGGATCCGGCAGGGAATGTCCGGATGCGGTGGGGAATGTCCGGATCTGGTGGGGAATGTCCGGATCCACCAGGGAATGTCCGGATCTGGTGGGGAATGTCCGGATCCGGTGGGGAATGTCCGGATCTGGCAGGGAATGTCCGGATCTGGTGGGGAATGTCCGGATCTAGCGGGGAATGTCCGGATCCGGCGGGGAATGTCCGGATCCACCAGGGAATGTCCGGATCTGGTGGGGAATGTCCGGATCTGGTGGGGAATGTCCGGATCTAGCGGGGAATGTCCGGATCCGGCGGGGAATGTCCGGATCTAGCGGGGAATGTCCGGATCCGGCGGGGAATGTCCGGATCTGGTGGGGAATGTCCGGATCTAGCGGGGAATGTCCGGATCCGGCGGGGAATGTCCGGATCTGGTGGGGAATGTCCGGATCTGGCGGGGAATGTCCGGATCCGGAGGGGAATGTCCGGATGCCGTGGGGAATGTCCGGATCCAGCGGGGAATGTCCGGATGCGGCCGCTCGGCACTCCAGAGGAGGTGGGGAGGGGCTGGGGCTTGGTGCTGGCCACACCTGGACCTCGCCTGTCCCCACCTGACCCCACCTGTCCTCACCTGACCCCACCTGTCCTCACCTGTCCTCACCTGTTCCTCATCTGTCCCATCCATCCTCACCTGACCCCACCTGTCCTCACCTGTTCTCACCTGTCCTCACCTGTTCTCACCTGTTCTCACCTGTCCTCACCTGACCACACCTGTCCTCACCTGTCCTCACCTGTTCTCACCTGTTCTCACCTGTCCCCACCTGACCCCACCTGACCCCACCTGTCCTCACCCGTCCTCACCTGTCTCATCTGTCCCATCCATCCTCACCTGTCCTCACCTGTCCTCACCTGTTCTCACCTGACCTCACCTGACCCTCATCTGTCCCATCCATTCTCATTCTCACCTGACCCCACCTGTCCTCACCTGTCTCACCTGTCCCATCCATCCTCACCTGTCCTCACCTGTCCTCACCTGTCCTCACCTGACCCCACCTGACCCTCATCTGTCCCACACCTGTCCCACACATGTCCCTCACCTGACCCCACCTGACCCTCATCTGTCCCACACCTGTCCCACACGTGTCCCTCACCTGTTCTCACCTGACCTCACCTGTTCTCACCTGACCTCACCTGTTCTCATCTGTCCCACACCTGTCCCACACGTGTCCCTCACCTCACCCCACCTGTCCTCACCTGTCTCATCCATGCTCACCTGTCTCTCTTGTTCCATGCCTGTCCTCCCCTGTTCCTCACCTGTCCCACCTGTCCCTCAATGGTCCCCACATGTCCCATCCATCTCACCGGTCCCCACCTGTCCCTCACCTGTCCCATCCATCCTCACCTGTCCTCCCCTGTTCCTCACCTGTCCTCACGTGTCCCTCACCTGTCCTCACCTGTTCTCACCTGTCCCATCCATCCTCACCCGTCCTCACCTGACCCCACCTCTTCCTCACCTGTCCCTCACCTGTCCTCACCTGTCCCTCACCTGTCCCACCTGTTCCACCTGTCCCATCCATCCTCACCTGTTCCTCACCTGTTCCTCATCTGTCCCATCCATTGTCACCTGACCCCATCTGTCCTCACCTGACCTCACCTGTCCCCTCACCTGTCCCACCTGTTCCACCTGTCCCATGCATTCTCACCTGTCCTCACCTGACCCCACCTCTTCCTCACCTGTCCCTCACCAGTCTCATCCATTCTCACCTGCCCCACATCTGTCCCTCACCTGTCCTCACGTGTCCCTCACCTGTCCTCACCTGACCCCACCTGTCCCACCTGTCCTCACCTGTCCCATCCATCCTCACCTGTCCTCCCCTGTTCCTCACCTGTCCTCACCTGTTCCTCACCTGTCCTCACCTGACCCCACCTGTCCCACCTGTCCTCACCTGTCCCATCCATTCTCACATGTCTTCACCTGACCCCACCTGTCCCACACCTGTCCTCACCTGTCCTCACCTGTTCTCACCTGACCTCACCTGTTCTCACCTGTCCTCACCTGTTCTCACCTGACCCTCACCTGTTCTCACCTGTTCTCATCTGTCCCACACCTGTCCCACACGTGTCCCTCACCTGTCCCTCACCTGACCCCACCTGTCCTCACCTGTCCAAGATGGTTTTTGACCCATAAGATGGATTTGAACCCTAAGGGACGTCCTGGAGCCGAAACAGGATGGGGTTTGATCCCCATTGGATGGGTCTTGACCCCAGGAAACAACTTTTGACCCCAAAACGTGGATTTTGTCCCAAGGAGATGGATTTATGGACAAAGGGATGGGGTTTGACCCCAGGATTTGGGATTTTGGCCCCACTGAGATAATTCTGACCCCCAGATGATGTTTTGGGGAGATGATTTCGGGGTCCCACCACCCCCCGAGCTCTCCCCGTTTTTGGGGTGGGTGAAGGTTTTCCCGCCCCATCCCGGTACCTCCTTCCTCCTCCTCGGTCGCCGCCGCCTTCTCCCCCCGTGGGGGCTCTGATGGGGGGCTCGGGGGGACCCCCAGAGCCCCGGGGTCCTCCAGGTCCTCCAGCTTCACCCGCACGGTCACCTGTGGGACACGGGGACACGGAGCTGCCCGGGGATCCGGGACCCCAAAGAGCTCTAAAAGGGTTTTGGGGGCCCGAGGGGATTTGGGGGCCCAGGACCCCCCACGGAGATTTTGGGGTCTGGGGTCCTAAAAAGCTGTGGAGGGGATTTGGGTGCCTGGAATCCCCCAAAGTTCTCAGAGTTTGGGGTGCTGGGGACCCCAAAAGACTCTGAGGGGTTTCGGGTTCCCTGGACCCCCCAGAACTGCAGAGGGGATTTTGGGGTCCAGGACCCCCAAAAGCTTCAGGGGAAATTTGGGTGCTGGAGATTCCCAAAATCCCCAAAAGGGTTTGGGGTGTCCAGGTTTTGGGTGTCCAGGATCCCCAAAAGCTTTGGGGGGAATTTGGGTGCTGGAGATCTCCGGAATGGTTTTGGACATCCAGAATCCCCAAAAGCTTCGGAGGGAATTTGGGTGCTGGAGATCCCCAAAAGGGTTTTGGGTACCCACGACCCCAAAAGCTTCAGAAGGAATTTGGGTGCTGGAGATCCCCAAAATCCCCACAATAGTTTTGGGTGCCCAGGACCCCCAAAAGCTGCTGAGGAAATTTGGGTGCTGGAGATCTCCGGAATGGTTTTGGACATTCAGGACCCCAAAAGCTTTGGAGGGACTTTGGGTCCTGGAGATCTCCAAAAGGGTTTTGGGTACCCACGACCCCAAAAGCTTTGGAAGAAATTTGGGTGCTGGAGATCCCCAGAATGGTGTTGGACATCCAGGACCCCAAAAGCTTTGGGGGGAATTTGGGTGCTGGAGATCCCCAAAACCCCCAAAATAGTTTTGGACACCAGGGACCCCAAAATCTTCGGAGGGAATTTGGGTCCTGGAGATCTCCAAAAGGGTTTTGGGTACCCACGACCCCAAAACTTTGGGGGAAATTCAGGTGCTGGAGATCCCCAGAATGGTTTTTGGACATCCAGAATCCCCAAAATCTTTGGGGGGAATTTGGGTGCTGGAGATCCCCAAAACCCCCAAAATAGTTTTGGGTGTCCAGGGCCCCCAAAAGCTGCTGAGGAAATTTGGGTGCTGGAGATCCCTAGAATGGTTTTGGGCATTCAGGACCCCAAAAGCTTCAGAAGGAATTTGGGTGCTGGAGATCCCCAAAATCCCCAAAAGGGTTTGGGGTGTCCAGGTTTTGGGTGCCCAGGATCCCCAAAAGCTTTGGAGGAAATTCGGGTGCTGGAGGTCCCCATAATGGTTTTGGACATCCAGGACGCCCAAAATCTTCGGAGGAAATTCGGGTGCTGGAGATCTCTGGAATGGTTTTGGACATCCAGGACTCCCAAACACTTTGGAGGGTGCTGAAGATCCCCCAAATCCCACAATAGTTTGGGTGCGCAGGATCCCCAAAAGCTTTGGAGGAAATTCGGGTGCTGGAGATCTCTGGAATGGTTTTGGACATCCAGGACTCCCAAACAGTTTGGAGGGTGCTGGAGATCCCCCAAATCCCCACAATAGTTTTGGGTGTCCAGGATTCCCAAAAGCTTTGGGGGGAATTTGGGTGCTGGAGATCCCCAGAATGGTGTTGGACATCCAGAATCCCCAAAAGCTTTGGAGGAAATTCAGGTGCTGGAGATCCCCAAAAGGGTTTTGGGTACCCACGACCCCAAAAGCTTTGGGGGAAATCCGGGGTGCTGGAGATCCCCAGAATGGTTTTGGACATCCAGGACCCCAAAAGCTTCAGAAGGAATTTGGGTGCTGGAGATCCCCAAAATCCCCACAATAGTTTTGGGTGCCCAGGACTCCCAAAAGCTGCTGAGGAAATTCGGGTGCTGGAGATGCCCAGAATGGTTTTGGGCATTCAGGACCCCAAAAGCTTCAGAAGGAATTTGGGTGCTGGAGATCTCCAAAATCCCCAAAATGGTTTTGGGTGCGCAGGACCCCCAAAAGCTTTGGAAGCAATTTGGGTGCTGGAGATCCCCAGAATGGCTTTGGACACCCAGGACTCCCAAACAGTTTGGAGGAAATTTGGATGCCGGAGATCTCCAAAATCCCCAAAAGGGTTTTGGGTGCACAGGATCCCCAAAAGCTGCTGAGGAAATTTGGGTGCTGGAGATCCCCAAAACCCCCAAAATAGTTTTGGGTGTCCAGGGCCCCCAAAAGCTTTGGAGGAAATTCGGGTGCTGGAGATCCCCGGAATGGTTTTGGACATCCAGGACTCCCAAACAGTTTGGAGGGTGCTGGAGATCCCCCAAATCCCCCACAATAGTTTTGGGTGTCCAGGATTCCAAAAGCTTTGGGGGGAATTTGGGTGCTGGAGATCCCCAAAACCCCCAAAATAGTTTTGGACACCCAGGACCCCCAAAATCTTCGGAGGGAATTTGGGTCCTGGAGATCTCCAAAAGGGTTTTGGACATTCAGGACCCCAAAAGCTTTGGAAGAAATTTGGGTGCTGGAGATCCCCAAAATCCCACAATAGTTTTGGGTGTCCAGGATTCCCAAAAGATGCTGAGGAAATTTGGGTGCTGGAGATCTCCGGAATGGTTTTGGACATCCAGGACCCCAAAAGCTTTGGGGGGAATTTGGGTGCTGGAGATCCCCAAAATCCCCAAAAGGGTTTGGGGTGTCCAGGTTTTGGGTGTCCAGGATCCCCAAAAGCTTTGGGGGGAATTTGGGTGCTGGAGATCTCCGGAATGGTGTTGGACATCCAGAATCCCCAAAAGCTTCGGAGGGAATTTGGGTGCTGGAGATCCCCAAAACCCCCAAAATAGTTTTGGACACCCAGGACCCCAAAATCTTCGGAGGGAATTTGGGTCCTGGAGATCTCCAAAAGGGTTTTGGGTACCCACGACCCCAAAAGCTTCAGAGGAAATTTGGGTCCTGGAGATCTCCAAAAGGGTTTTGGACATTCAGGACCCCAAAAGCTTCGGAAGAAATTTGGGTGCTGGAGATCCCCAAAATCCCCACAATAGTTTTGGGTGCCCAGGACTCCCAAAAGCTGCTGAGGAAATTTGGGTGCTGGAGATCTCCGGAATGGTTTTGGACATTCAGGACCCCAAAAGCTTCGGAGGGAATTTGGGTCCTGGAGATCTCCAAAAGGGTTTTGGGTACCCACGACCCCAAAAGCTTTAGGGGAAATTTGGGTCCTGGAGATCTCCAAAAGGGTTTTGGGTACCCACGACCCCAAAAGCTTCAGAGGAAATTTGGGTGCTGGAGATCCCCAAAATCCCCACAATAGTTTTGGGTGCCCAGGACTCCCAAAAGCTGCTGAGGAAATTTGGGTGCTGGAGATCTCCGGAATGGTTTTGGACATTCAGGACCCCAAAAGCTTTGGGGGGAATTTGGGTCCTGGAGATCCCCAGAATGGTTTTGGACATCCAGGACCCCCAAATCTTTGGAAGAAATTTGGGTGCTGGAGATCCCCAGAATGGTGTTGGACATCCAGGACCCCCAAAAAGCTGCCGAGGGGGTTTCGGCACCCCTTCCCCTCCCAGTTTTGGGGGGTTTTCTCGGGAACGAGCAGGGGCGGGACGGAGCCCCGGGACCCCTCTCATCCCCGCTCCCACCTGCTGCTCCCAGATCCCGCCGGGATCTCCTCGCCCCGGCTGGAAGCTCTCGGCCAAGGCCACGGCCTGCGCGCAGGACTCGGGGTGCCGCACCCACACCCAGCTCTGGATGTCCTCGGGCAGGATGCTGAGGAACTGCTCCAGCACCAGCAGCTCCACGATCTGCTCCTTGCTGCGCTCCTCGGGCCGCAGCCACCGCCGCGACAGCTCCCGCAGCCTCCGCCACGCGTCCCGCGGCCCCGCCGCCTCCTGGTAGCGGAACTGCCGGAACCGCAACCGCCGCAGCTCGGTACCGGCACCGCCGGAGCCTGGGCCGGGACCGCCGGCACCGCCGGAGACTGAACCGGGACCGCCGGAGCCTGAACCGGGACCACCGGAACCGCCGGAGACTGAACCGGGACCGCCGGAACCGCCGGAGACTGAACCGGGACCGCCGGAGCCTGAACCGGGACCACCGGAGACTGAACTGGGACCACCGGAACCGCCGGAGCCTGAACCGGGACCACCGGAGACTGAACTGGGACCACCGGAGCCTGAACCGGGACCACCGGAGACTGAACTGGGACCACCGGAGACTGAACTGGGACCACCGGAGCCTGAACCGGGACCGCCGGAGCCTGAACCGGGACCACCGGAGACTGAACTGGGACCACCGGAACCGCCGGAGACTGAACCGGGACCACCGGAGCCTGAACCGGGACCACCGGAGACTGAACTGGACCACCGGAGACTGAACTGGGACCACCGGAACCGCCGGAGACTGAACCGGGACCACCGGAGCCTGAACCGGGACCGCCGGAGACTGAACTGGGACCACCGGAACCGCCGGAGCCTGAACCGGGACCGCCGGAACCGCCGGAGCCTGAACCGGGACCACCGGAGACTGAACCGGGACCACCGAGACCACCGAACTCTGCCCCGGCACCACCGAGACCGCCGGAACCCCCCGGGCCTTGCTCCCGAGCCCACGGAGACCACCGGGACCGCCGGAGCCTGAACCGGGACCGCCGGAACCGCCGGGACCTGCCCCGGAACCGCCGGAGCCTGAACCGGGACCACCGAACTCTGCCCCGGCACTACCGAGACCACCGGAACCCCTGGACCCTCTCCCGAGACTGCGAAGACCACCGGGACCACCGGACCCAGCCCCGAGACCGCCGGAACCGCTGGAGCCTTCCCCGGGACCACCGGGACCACGAGACCGCCGGAACCGCTGGAGCCTTCCCCGGGAGCACCGGGCCGGGGCCGGGCCTCGCGCCGCTGCCCGGGGGTCGCGCAGCCCCCCGCGTCCCCTCCGCTCTCCTCCGGGGGTCGCAGCCGCCAGCGCGGGCGGGGGCCGGGGGTCTCCATCCAGCCGGGCTCCGTCGTGACCCCCCCGCGAATATCGCGACGTGGATCTGGGGAGCGAGGGCGGGTGGGGGGGGGGTCAGGGGGAGCTGAAGGAAAGACCCCTCCCCTCCCCCGCCCCCCCCCCCCCATCCTGGGGGTCCCCCCGGCTTTGCAGCCGCCCCCCCCCCCCAAAACCCCGAGAGCTTTGTAATGCAGCCCCCACCCCAAAACCTCCCCGCAGCTCCGACCCCCGAATCCCCCACAAGCTGGGGGTCCCATCCCTGCATCCCCCCTCAAGCTGGGGTCCCATCCCCGAATCCCCCCCAACCCTGGGGGGGTCCCATCCCCGCATCCCCCCCCAACCCTGGGGGTCCCATCCCTGCATCCCCTCCCCAAGCTGGGGGTCCCATCCCCGCACCCCCCCCAACCCTGGGGGGTCCCATCCCCGCATCCCCCCCCAAACTGGGGGTCCCATCCCCGAATCCCCCTCAACCCTGGGGGTCCCATCCCCGCATCCCCCCCAAGCTGGGGGTCCCATCCCCGCATCCCCCCCAAACTGGGGGTCCCATCCCCGAATCCCCCTCAACCCTGGGGGTCCCATCCCCTCATCCCCCCCAAACTGGGGGTCCCATCACCGCCTCCCCCCCAAGCTGGGGGTCCCCATCCCCGCATCCCCCCCAAGCTGGGGGTCCCATCCCCGCATCCCCCCCAAGCTGGGGTCCCATCCCCGCATCCACCCCAAGCTGGGGGTCCCACAGCCCCCCACAACCCTGGGGGGGGTCCCATCCCCGCATCCCCCCCAAGCTGGGGGTCCCATCCCCGCACCCTCCCCGACCCTGGGGGTCCCATCCCCGAATCCCCCCCAACCCTGGGGGTCCCATCCTGCATCCCCCCAACCCTGGGGGGTCCCATCCCCGCATCCCCCCCAAGCTGGGGATCCCATCCCCGAATCCCCCCCCAAGCTGGGGGTCCCACAGCCCCCCCAACCCTGGGGTCCTTCCCCCCCCCCCCAATTTCAAACCTGGGGTCGCGGAGCCCCCCCGGCCCCTCCCATCCCTGAAGCCCCCCTCACATTGGGGTCCGGCCCCCCCTCAGCCCCCATCCCTGGGGGTCCGCAGCCCCCTCCCCAGCCCGTTCAAACCTGGGGGTCCGCAGCCCCCTCCCCAGCCCCCATCCCTGGGGGTCCGCAGCCCCCTCAGCCCCCATCCCTGGGGGTCCGCAGCCCCCTCCCCAGCCCCCATCCCTGGGGGTCCGCAGCCCCCCCTCAGCCCCCATCCCTGGGGGTCCGCAGCCCCCTCCCCAGCCCCCATCCCTGGGGGTCCGCAGCCCCCTCCCCAGCCCCCATCCCTGGGGGTCCGCAGCCCCCTCCCCAGCCCGTTCAAACCTGGGGGTCCGCAGCCCCCCCTCAGCCCCCATCCCTGGGGGTCCGCAGCCCCCTCCCCAGCCCGTTCAAACCTGGGGGTCCGCAGCCCCCTCCCCAGCCCGTTCAAACCTGGGGGTCCCTCCCGCGGCCCCCCCGAGCCGCTCCCGGCCCCTCGCCCGCCGCTCGCCGACACAAAGGGCCGCAGCGCCCGGGCCCCGCCCACCGGGGGTCGCGGGGGGGGGTCCCGGGGGGTCCCCGAGGGTCCCGAGGCCCCCAAATTTCTCCCCCCTCCCCAAATTTCCCCCCTCCCGGCCCCGCCGTACGTCGGGGAGGTGGCGAAGCTCCGCCCCTCATTGGGCGAGCGCGCTGTCAATTGCGGGGAGGCCACGCCCACACGGCGGGAGGGGGCGGGAAGCTGGGGCTGAGATTGACAGCGCGAACAGCCAATGGGAGAGCGAAACGGGACAGAGAGGCAGGACACAGCTGGAGGACAGGCCCCTGCTCGGGATTGGCTGTGGGGAGTGATTGACAGCGCCTAGAGCCAATGGGAGTGCGAGATGCGCTAGGAGGCGTGGCTTGAGCAGGAGGACGCGGTGCTACACCCGGCGGGCTGCGGGAGGTGATTGACAACTCGAACAGCCAATGGAAGAGCGAGACGGGCCAGAGAGGAGTGGCCTGAGCGGGAGGACACGCCCCTGTTCGGGACTGGCTGTGGGGAGTGATTGACAGCGCCGAGAGCCAATGGGAGTGCGAGAAGCGCGGGAAGGCGTGGCCTGAGCAGAGGTTCGGGGGTGTCCCCAAAAGCGGGGGGACACAAAGGGACCCCGGAAAGAGCCCCGGGGACACCAAGGGGATCCCAAACACCCCCGGGAGCTCCGGGAGGGGAATTCCCGGGAAAATCGGTAAAATCCGGAGTTGTTATCCGGGGAAAAGCGGTGAAAAGTGGGGGATTTATCCTGGGAAAAGCGATAAAACGGGAGAGATTTATCCCAGAAAAAGCGATAAAACGGGAGAGATTTATCCATGGAAATGCGATAAAATGTGAGGGATTTATCCCGGGAAAAGCGATAAAATGTGAGGGATTTATCCCAGAAAAGCGATAAAACGCGAGGGATTTATCCCGGGAAAAGCGATAAAACGTGAGGGATTTATCCCAGAAAAAGCGATAAAACGGGAGAGATTTATCCATGGAAATGCGATAAAATGTGAGGGATTTATCCCGGGAAAAGCGATAAAACGCGGGGATTTATCCCAGGAAATCCATCCCCAATGGATTTGAGGAAAACAAACCCCGTGCATTCCACACACCAGGGAAAAAACGTCCGAATTCATTCCAATTTTGGACCAAATTCCCTCTTTTAACTCCTTTCCCTGCCACAAATCCTGCGAAGTTGAAAAGAAAAGTTTTCAAAACTGCGGTTTATTTTTTTTTTTTTTCCCCTTTAAAACGACTTTCGTTCATTTCTCCATACAAAAAGAAAGAAAGAAAAAAAAAAAAAAATCCGGGAGAATTTGATAATTTCCTTTCCTTTCCTCTTTTTTCCCTTTTTTTCCCCTTTCTCCCCCCTTTTTTCCTTTTTTTCCTCTTTTTTCCTTTCCCCTCCTCTTCCCTTCCTTTTTTTCCTCTCCTTTTAAATGTATTTTTTAATTTTACATTTTATTATTTCATTTAAGTTCCTTTTCTTTTTCTTTTTTTCTCCTTTTCCTAACTTTCGCCTTAATTTTTTCCCCATCTCCCCCCTTTCATTTTTGGGGGAATTTTGCTTATTCTCGCCTTTTTCCTCCCATGTTCTCTCCTTTTTTAAATTTTTTTTTTTAAATTTTACATTTTATTATTTTATTTAAGTTCTTTTTTTCCCCTTCTCCTTTTCCTCCCTTTCTCCCTAATATTCTTCCATCTCCCCCCTTTCATTTTTGGGGGAATTTTGCTTATTCCCGTCTTTTTCTCCCCCATGTTCTCTCCTTTTTTTACTTTTTTTTTTTTTTTTTTAATTTTAGATTTTATTATTTTATTGAAATTCCTTTTTATTTTTTTTACTCCCCTCATTTCCCCCCTTTCTCCTTAATTTTTTTTCCCCATCTCCCCCTTTTCATTTTTTGTGGAATTTTGCTTATTCCCACCTTTTTCCTCCCATGTTTTCTCCTTTTATTTATTTATTTATTTATTTATTTATTCTTTTACATTTTATTATTTTATTTAAGTTCCTTTTTTCCCCTCTCCTTTTCCTCCCTTTCTCCTTAATTTTTTCCCCATCTCTCCCCCCCCTTTTTTTTTTAATTTTGCTTATTCCCGCCTCTTTTTCTTTTTTTCCTTTTTCTTTTTCTTTTTTCCTTTTCCTTTTCCTTTTCCTTTTCCTTTTCCTTTTCCTTTTCCTTTTCCTTTTCCTTTTCCTTTTCCTTTTCCTTTTCCTTTTCCTTTTATTCCTTTTATTCCTTTTCCTTTTCCTTTTTTCTTTTTTTCTTTTTCTTTTCTTTTTTCTTTTTTTTTTTTTTGACACCTCCCCTCCCATTTATTCCTTTTTCTCTTTTTTAATCCCCCTCCATCCCAACTTTTCCCAACTTTTCCCGCCGAATCTTTTCCCCCCGATCCCCGAGGATTTAAAGCGGCACCGGGATGGGCACCGGACGGATCCGCGGCGCTCCCTCCTCCCCTCGGGATACGAACGGGAGAAACATTCCCTGGGGATCTTCCAGCGTCATCCCCGCCACCAGCTCCGTCCTCTCCGCGTCGTAAAATTCCAGCCGCCCCTTTTCCAGGTCCAGGAAAATCCCGAGCGCCGAGAGATCCGGGCGCGGCTCCCCGAGGGCGCGGCCGCCGCAGCGGAGCCCTCCCGGGGCCGCGCTCAGCGCCCAGCAGCGCCGGGAATGGGCGGAATCCCGGGAATTGGGGCCGGGAAGGTTCGGTCCGGCCCTCAGCACCCCCAGAGCCCAGCGCCGCTCCTGGCCCAGCTCCACTTCCCAGTAGCTCTTCCCGCTTCCCAGCGCTTCCCGAGCCCGCAGAGCCGGGAGCGGATCCTGAGCATCGCCGAGATCCAGGGGCTGCGCCTCGGGATCCAGCGGCACCGGCACTGCCGGGAGCGGGAGGAGCCCGTGAGGGGCCGCGGGGTCCCGGGATCCCGGAGTCCCCGAATCCTGGAGTCCAGGAATCCCGGAATCCAGGAATCCCCGAATCCCGGAGTCCCCAAATCCCGGAGTCCCGGAATCCCCGAGTCTCGGAATCCCGGAGTCCCCGAATCCCGGAGTCCAGGAATCCCGGAATCCCAGAATCCCCGAATCCCGGAGTCCCCAAATCCCGGAGTCCCGGAAAACCCGAATCCCAGAATCCCGGAGTCTCGGAATCCCGGAATCCCGGAGTCCCAAAACCCCAGAATCTCGGAATCCCGGAATGCCCAAAATCAAATAAACCCCGAATCCTGGTATCGCAAAAAAACCCGGAATCCCGGAATCCCCAAATTCCGGAATCCTGGATCTCGGAATGCCCCAAATCAAATAAACCCCGAATCATGGAATCACAAAAAAACCCCCCTGGAATCCCCGAATCCCGGAGTCCCCAAATCCCAGAATCCCGATAGCTCAGAATGCCAGAATCCCCAAATTCCGGAATCCCAGAATGCCCAAAATCAAATAAACCCCAAATCATGGAATTGCAAAAAAACCCCCTGGAATCCCTGAAACCCTGAATCCCTGAATCCCCGAATCCCAGAATCCCTGAATCCCAGAATCCCAGAGTCCACAAATCCCGGAATCCCGATATCTCAGAATGCCCAAAATCAAATAAACCCCCAATCACGGAATCGCAAAAAAAACCCTGGAATCCTGGAATCCCGAATCCCTGAATCCCTGAATCCCAGAGTCCCCAAATCCCAGAATCCCAAAATCTTGGAATGCCCAAATCCCGGAATCCTGGAGTCCCCAAATTCTTGAATCCTGGAATACTCAAAATCAAATAAACCCTGAATCCTGGAATCGCAAAAAAACCCCCGGAATCCCTGAATCCTGGAATCCCAGAATCCTGGAGTTCCCAGATTCTGGAATCCTGGTATCTCAGAATCCCCAAAATAAACCCCGAATCCTGGAATCGCAAAAAAAGCCCAGAATCCCCGAATTCCTGAATTCCCAAATCACAGAAATGCCAAATCTCAGGGTCCTTAAATCCGCAAATCCCTGAATCAAAAAAATCCCCAAATCACAGAAGCATCAAATCCTGGGATCCCAAAATCCACGAATCCTGGAATCCCTGAACCCCCAAATCCACAAATCACAGAAACGCCGAATCCCGGAATCCCAAATCCCTAAATCACAGAAATCCCTGGATTCCTGGATCCACAAATCACAGAGACCCCGAATCCCAGAATCCCAAAATCCACAAATCCCTGAACCCCCAAATCCCAGAAATCCCAAATCTTGGCATCCTAAAATCCACAAATCCTGGAATCCCTGAACCCCCAAATCCACAAATCACAGAGACCCTGAATCCCCAAATCCCCAAATTCCTGAAATCTTGAATTTCCAAATTCCCAAATCCCTGACTCCACAAATCCCCAAATTCCTGAAATCCCGAATTTCCAAATTCCTGAATCCCTGAATTTCCAAATTCCCAAATCCCTGACTCCACAAATCCCCAAATTCCTGAAATCCTGAATCCCCAAACCCCTGAATCCCCAAATTTCCAAATCCCTGAATCCCTGACTCTTCAAATCCCTGAATCCCTGAATCACCAAATTCCTGAAATCCCAAATCCCCAAATTTCCAAATTCCTGAATTCCTGAATTCCTGAATCTCCAAATTCCCAAATCCCTGAATCCCTGAATCTCCAAATCCCCGAATTTCCAAATTCCTGAAATCCTGAATCCCTGAATCCCTGAATCCCCAAATTTCCAAATCCCCGAATCCCCAAATTTTCAAATCCTCGAATCCCTGACTCCCCAAATCCCTGAATCTCCAAATCCCTGAATACCGGAATCCCCAAATTCCTGAAATCCCAAATCCCTGAATCCTTGAATTTCAAAATTCCTGAAATCCCAAATCCCCAGTTTTCCAAAATCCTCAATTCCTGAAATACTGAATCTCCAAATTCCTGAATCCCTGAATCCCTGAAACCCTGAATTTCCAAATCCCCAAATCCCTGAATTTCCAAATTCCTGAAATCCCCGAATCCCTGAATCCACAAATTCCTGAAATCCCAAACCCCATAATCCTTGAATTTCCAAATTCCTGAAATCCCAAATCCCCGATTTTCCAAAATCATGAATTCCTGAAATCCTGAATCCCTGAATCCCCAAATCTCTGAATTTCCAAATTCCTGAAATCCTGAATCCCTGAATCCCTGAATCCCCAAATTCCTGAATCCCTGAATCCCCAAATCTCTGAATTTCCAAATTCCTGAAATCCTGAATCCCTGAATTCTTGAATCCCCGAAACCTCGAATCCCTGACTCCCCAAATCCCTGAATCTCCAAATTCCCAAATCTCTGTATCCCCAAATCCCCAAATTCCCGAATCCCTGAATCCGTGAATCTCCAATTTCCAAATTCCTGAAATCCCGAGTCCCCAAATTCCTGAAATCCCCGAATCCCTGAACCCCCCAATTCCCGAATGCCTGAATCCCCAAATCCCCAAATCCCCGAATCCCTGAATCCCCAAATTCCCGAATGCCTGAATCCCTGAATCCCCGAATCCCTAAATCCCCGAATCCCCAAATCCCTAAATTCCCGAATCCCCAAATCCCGAATCCCCAAATCCCCGAATCCCTGAATTTCCAAATCCCCGAATCCCTGAATCCCCAAATTCCCGAATGCCTGAATCCCCGAATCCCTAAATTCCCGAATCCCCAAATCCCCGAATCCCTGGATTTCCAAATCCCTGAATCCCCAAATTCCCGAATGCCTGAATCCCTAAATCCCCAAATCCCCGAATCCCCAAATCTCCAAATCTCTGTATCCCCAAATCCCCAAATTCCCGAATCCCTGAATCCCTGAATCCCCGAATCCCTAAATTCCTGAATCCCCAAATCCCCGAATCCCTGAATTTCCAAATCCCCGAATCCCTGAATCCCCAAATTCCCGAATGCCTGAATCCCTGAATCCCCAAATTGCTAAATTCCCGAATCCCCAAATCCCGAATCCCTGAATCCCTAAATCCCTAAATTCCCGAATCCCCGAATCCCTAAATTCCCGAATCCCCAAATCCCCGAATCCCCAAATCTCCAAATCTCTGTATCCCCAAATCCCCAAATTCCCGAATCCCTGAATCCCCAAATCCCTAAATTCCCGAATCCCCGAATCCCTGGATTTCCAAATCCCCGAATCCCTGAATCCCCAAATTCCCGAATGCCTGAATTCCTGAATCCCCAAATCCCTAAATTCCCGAATCCCCAAATCCCCGAATCCCTGAATTTCCAAATCCCCGAATCCCTGAATCCCCAAATTCCCGAATGCCTGAATCCCTGAATCCCTAAATCCCTAAATCCCCAAATCCCCGAATCCCCGAATCCCCAAATCTCCAAATCTCTGTATCCCCAAATCCCCAAATTCCCAAATCCCTGAATCCCCAAATTCCTGAATGCCTGAATCCCTGAATCCCCAAATCGCTAAATTCCTGAATCCCCAAATCCCGAATCCCCAAATCCCGAATCCCTGGATTTCCAAATCCCCGAATCCCTGAATCCCCAAATTCCCGAATGCCTGAATCCCTGAATCCCCAAATCCCTAAATTCCCGAATCCCCAAATCCCCGAATCCCCAAATCTCCAAATCTCTGTATCCCCAAATCCCCAAATTCCCGAATCCCTGAATCCCTGAATCCCCGAATCCCTAAATTCCTGAATCCCCAAATCCCCGAATCCCTGAATTTCCAAATCCCCGAATCCTTGAATCCCCAAATTCCCGAATGCCTGAAATCCTGAATCCCCGAATCCCCAAATTCTCGAATCCCTGAATCCCCAAATTCCCGAATGCCTGAATCCCTGAATCCCCAAATCCCTAAATTCCCGAATCCCCAAATCCCGAATCCCTGGATTTCCAAATCCCCGAATCCCTGAATCCCCAAATCCCCAAATCCCGAATCCCCGAATTTCCAAATCCCTGAATCCCTGAATCCCCAAATTCCCGAATGCCTGAAATCCTGAATCCCCGAATCCCCAAATCCCCGAATCCCTGAATTTCCAAATCCCCGAATCCCCGAATCCCCAAATCCCGAATCCCCAAATCCCCGAATCCCCGAATCCCGAATCCCGGCATCCCCGAGCTCCAGCTCACCCGCGTGGCTCCGCGCTTCCCAGAAATCTACGAGAAGAAGGAAAAAAAACCCGGGAATTCCTGTTTTCATGGAGGAATTCCACACATCCCCCCTCAAAATCCCCATTTAATCCCCTCGCAAATCCCGGGAATTTCGGCGTTCCCGTGCTTTTCCAGCCTTACCCAGCTCGGCTTTCAGCTGACCTGGAAGGAAAAGATTTTCCCGTCACCTTCCGTGGATTTTTCCCAATTTTCCCTCCCCGGTTTTTGCCATCGGAAGTTGATTTTTTGGGAAAGGCGGATTGAGGGAATTTCGCCTTCTCTTACCGAAGCGCTTCTTGAACTGGAGTTTTGCTGGGGAGGAAAAGCCGGGGAATGAGCGGTGGGGAAAATTCCACGGAGAAACGAAAATATCGGCGGGGAAAAAGGATTTAAGGAAATGGGATTTACCTTCTCGCTTCCTGGCTTTTTCTCCGTCTGGGAATTCCGGATGCGGGAGCAAAGGAAGAGCGGGGAGAAAAGTGAAAATTTAAAAATGTTTAGAGCGGTGGTCGATGATGTTCGTTAATGTTCGTTGTTGGTGTTGTTCAGAGGTTCCTGTCCAAAGGGAGAAAAGGGGGAAAAAAGGGGGGAAAGGGGAAAAGGAGGAAAAGGGGAAAAAATGGGAAAAAGGGAAAAAAGGAGAAAAAAGGAGAAAAAAAGGGGGAAAATGGGAGAAAAAAGGGAAAAAAGAGAGAAAAAGCAGGAAAAAAGGGGGAAAAGGGGAAAAAAGGGGGAAAAGAGAATAAGAGGGAAAGATGGAAAAAAGGGGGGAAAGGAGAAAAAGGGGAAAAGGGAGGAAAAAAGGGGGAAAGGGAGGGAAAAGGGAAAAAAGGGGGAAAGGGAAAAAAGGGGAAAAGGAAAAAAAGGGGGAAAAGAAAAAAGGAGAAAAAAGGGAAAAAGGGGGGAAAAGGAAAAAAGAGGGAAAAAGGGGAAAAGAGAAAAAAAGGAGAAGAAATGGAGGAAAAGGGGGAAAAAGGGGAAAAAGGGGGAAAAGGAAAAAAGGAGAAAAAATGGAGAAAATGGGGGGAAAGGGGAAAAAAGGGAAAAAAAAGGGGGAAAAGGGGAAAAGAGAAAAAAAGGAGAAAAAATGGAGAAAAGGGGGGAAAAGGGGAAAAAGGAGGGAAAAGGGGAAAAAGGAGAAAAAAGGAGAAAAATGGAGAAAAAGGGGAAAAGGGAAAAAAGGGGGGAAAAGTGGGGGGAAAAGGAGAAAAAGGGGAAAAGGGGGTGGGAAATGGGAAAAGGGGGGAAAAGGGAAAAAAAGGAGAAAAAGGGGAAAAAGTGGGGGAAAAAGGAAAAAAGGGGAAAAGGGAAGGAAAAGGGAAAAAAGGGGAAAAAGGGAAAAAGGGGGGAAAAGGGGAAAAAGAGAACAAAGGGGAAAAAAGGGAGGAAAGGAGGCAAAAGGGGGAAAAAGGAGAAAAAATGGAGAAAAGGGGGGAAAAGGGGAAAAAGTGGGAAAAGGGGGGAAGAGGAAAAGGGGAAAAGGGGGGAAAGGGGGAGAAAAGGAAAAAATGGGAAGAAAAGGGGGAAAAGGGAAAAAAAGGAGGGAAAAGGGGGAAAGGGAGGAAAAGGGGGAAAAAAGAAAAAAGGAGAAAAAAGGGGGAAAATGGGGGGGAAAAGGGAAAAAAGGGGGGAAAGGGGGAAAAGGGGGGGAAGGGAATAAGGGGGAAAGACGGAAAAAAGGGGGGGAAAAGGAGAAAAAAGGGGGGAAAGAAAAAAGGTGGGAAAAGAGAAAAAAAGGAGAAAAAATGGAGGAAAAGGGGGAAAAGGGAAAAAAGGGAAGAAAAGGGGGAAAAGGAAAAAAAGGAGAAAAAATGGAGGAAAAGGGGGGAAAAGGGAAAAAAGGGAAGAAAAGGGGAAAAAGGAAAAAAAGGAGAAAAAATGGAGAAAATGGGAAAAAAGGGGGAAAAAGGGAAAAGAGAAAAAAAGGAGAAAAAATGGAGAAAAGGGGGGAAAAGGGGAAGAAGGAGGGAAAAGGGGGAAAAAGGGGAAAAAGGGGAAAAAGGGAGGAAAAAAGGGGGAAAGGGGGGGAAAAGGGAAAAAAGGAGATAAAGGGGAAAAAAGTGGGGGGAAAATGGAAAAAGGGAGGAAAAATGGAAAAAAGGGGAAAAGGGAAAAGGGGGGGAAGAGAACAAAGGGGAAAAAAGGGGGGAAAAGGAGAAAAAAAAGGAGAAAAATGGAGAAAAAGGGGAAAAAAGGGAAAAAAGGGGGGGGAAGTGAGGGGAAAAGGAGAAAAAGGGAAAAAGGGGGTGGGAAATGGGAAAAGGGGGGAAAGGGGAAAAAAAGGAGAAAAAGGGGAAAAAGTGGGGGGAAAGGAAAAAAGGGGAAAAGGGAGGGAAAATGGAAAAAAGGGGAAAAAGGGGAAAAGGGGGGAAGGGGGCAAAAGGAGAAAAAGGAGAAAAAAAGGAGAAAAAGCGGAAAAAATGGAAAAAAGGGGGAAAAAGGGGAAAAGAGAAAAAAAGGAGAAAAAATGGAGAAAAGGGGGAAAAAGGAAAAAAAATTGAAAAAATAAGGGAAAAAGGGGGGGAAGGGAGAAAAGGGAGGAAAAGGGAAAAAAGGAGAAAGGAAGGGAAAAAAAAAGGGGAAAAGGAGGGAAAAGGGAGAAAAGGGAGAAAAAAGGGAAAAAAGGGAGAAAAAGCAGGAAAAAAGGGAAAAGGGGGGAAAAGGGGGAAAAGGGGGGGAAGGGAATAAGGGGGAAAGATGGAAAAAAGGGGGGGGAAAGGAGAAAAAAGGGGGAAAAGAAAAAGGTGGGAAAAGAGAAAAAAGGGAGAAAAAATGGAGGAAAAGGGGGGAAAAGGGGAAAAAGGGGAAAGAGAAAAAAGGGAGAAAAAATGGAGAAAATGGGAAAAAAGGGGGGAAAAGGGAAAAGAGAAAAAAAGGAGAAAAAATGGAGAAAAGGGGGGAAAAGGGGAAAAAGGGGGAAAAGGGGGGAAAGGGAAAAGGCAAAAAGGAGAAAAAGGTAAAAAGGGAGGAAAAAAGGGGAAAAGGGGGGAAAAGGGAAAAAAGGAGATAAAGGGGAAAAAAGTGGGGGGAAAATGGAAAAAGGGAGGAAAAATGGAAAAAGGGGAAAAGGGGAAAAAAAAAAAAAAAAAAAAGGGGGGAAGAGAACAAAGGGGAAAAAAGGGGGGAAAAGGAGAAAAAAAAGGAGAAAAATGGAGAAAAAGGGGAAAAAAGGGGAAAAAGGGGGAGGAAAGTGAGGGGAAAAGGAGAAAAAGGGAAAAAGGGGGTGGGAAATGGGAAAAGGGGGGAAAAGGGAAAAAAGGAGAAAAAGGGGAAAAAGTGGGGGAAAAAGGAAAAAAGGGGAAAAGGGAGGGAAAAGGGAAAAAAGGGGAAAAAGGGAAAAGGGGGAAGGGGGCAGAAGGGGAAAAAGGAGAAAAAAAGGAGAAAAAGCGGAAAAAATGGAAAAAGGGGGAAAAAGGGGAAAAGAGAAAAAAAGGAGAAAAAATGGAGAAAAGGGGGAAAAAGGAAAAAAATTGAAAAAATAAGGGAAAAAGGGGGGGAAGGGAGAAAAGGGTGGAAAAGGGAAAAAAGGGGGAAAAGAGGGAAAAGGGGGGAAAGGAGAAAAAGGGGAAAAAAAGGAGAAAAAGGGGAAAAAGGGGGGAAAAAAAGGAAAAAAGGAGAAAACCAGGGAAGCGGGGAAGGACTCACCCAGCACCGACTTCACTTTCTTTTTCTCTGGAAGAAAAATGCGGAATTTTAAACCCCCAAAAATCTCAGTTCAGGAACCTCGAGCGCATTGAAAATTCTTTTTTTGGGGGGATTATTTCAAATGGATTCCGGAAGGCACGGAAGGATCGGCAATGGATTAAATTCATTTTATTCGGTTTTTATGTTTTAATTTGAGCAAGAAGAAGATTTGCAAGGGGAAAAAAAAAAAAAAAAAAGTTGATTTTACGGGAATGAAAAGGTGAGAAATGAGAAATGAGAGCAGAATTATAATTGTAAAATATCGGATTTATTTTTTAAAAATCAATCCGGTGGTTTTTAAGTTGTAAGTTTTCAATTGATTAAAAAATATTTTAAAATGAAATTAAATTAAATATAATTTTATAATTAGCATATTGAGCAAAACCATTCACGTAAGAAAAATGAGTAAATTTTAGGATTTTTTTAGTTGTGAAATTTTACGTTGTGCAAAATTCGTAACTACAGCAGAAAGAAATTTCAAACATGGAGGAATTTTTACCTTCCTCCATTTCCAGCTTTGCCTTTCCTGGAAAATCAAGAAAATTTTAAATTATTTAATTCTGGAAGGTTTTAGAGCTAATGTTTTTTAATGATTTAAAAATTAGATTTTAAATTATTTTAAAATTTTTTTTTTGTTTTTATTCGTATTTTTATTTCTATATTTTTTTTATTTTTACTTTTACATTACATTTATTTCTAATTATTTTATATTTTATATTAAATTAATTTGCATTAATTTCTAATTTATATTTATTATTATTTAATATTTAATATTCAACATTTAAAGTTTGTTACTTCATAATTACTATTTAATATTAAATATCTCGTATTAAATATTAAATATTTAATATCTGTGCCTTAACTTAGGTATTCAATGGATGTCTCATTAACTATTAAATATTAATATATAGAATTTTAAATTAATTAGATTTAATTCGAATTCATTTGGAGATTATATATCTAATATTTTCAAAATTTTATCTTATTTTCTATATATTTCTATTTTAATAATCTTTACTAAAACCGTGTATTTGTTATTTCATATTGAAGATTTTCAGGATTTTATCACATTTTCTGTTTCTGTATTTAATAAAATCTCATATTTGTCATTTTCCCATCAATATTTTCATTAATTCGTGCAATGTTTTCAATTTAATGCTTCATCTTTTGATTTTTGTTTTTCTTGATTATTTTAATTTTATTTTATTTATTTTATTTATCATTTTATTATTCTTGTAATTATAAGAAAAAAAGTTAAAATAATTATTAAATTATAAAACCGCCTAGCAATAATAACAATAACGATCATTAATTAACAATTAATGCCTCACCTGCACTCACGGTTCTCTTGTGGCTCCCTGGGTGAAAAAAAAGGGGAAAAATTCAAATTTTTGGTGTTTTGGCGGGAAATTTGCCCGTTGACCAAACCCCGGTGGAGCCGGGGAGATTTTGGGATTTTCCGGGAGCAGCAGCCGGAGCTGGAGCCAGAGCTGGAGCTGGAGCTGGAGCCAGAGCTGGAGCCAGAGCTGCAGCCAGAGCTGGAGCTGGAGCCAGAGCTGGAGCTGGAGCCAGAGCTGGAGCTGGAGCCAGAGCTGGAGCTGCAGCCGGAGCTGGAGCCAGAGCTGGAGCTGGAGCAGGAGCAGGAGCTGCAGCTGCAGCTGGAGCCAGAGCTGAAGCCGGAGCTGGAGCCAGAGCTGGAGCTGGAGCTGGAGCCAGAGCTGGAGCTGGAGCAGGAGCAAGAGCTGGAGCCAGAGCCAGAGCCAGAGCCGGAGCTGGAGCCAGAGCTGGAGCAGGAGCTGGAGCCAGAGCTGGAGCCAGAGCCAGAGCTGGAGCTGGAGCAGGAGCAAGAGCTGGAGCCAGAGCCAGAGCCAGAGCTGGAGCCGCAGCCAGAGCTGGAGCAGGAGCTGGAGCCAGAGCCGGAGCTGGAGCTGGAGCTGGAGCTGGAGCTGGAGTAGGAGCTGGAGCTGAAGCCAGAGCCAGAGCTGGAGCCAGAGCTGGAGCAGGAGCTGGAGCCAGAGCTGGAGCTGGAGCCGGAGCTGGAGCTGGAGCTGGAGCTGGAGCTGGAGCTGGAGCCAGAGCTGGAGCTGGAGCCAGAGCTGGAGCAGGAGCTGGAGCCAGAGCTGGAGTAGGAGCTGGAGCTGAAGCCAGAGCCAGAGCTGGAGCCAGAGCTGGAGCAGGAGCTGGAGCCAGAGCTGGAGCTGGAGCCGGAGCTGGAGCCGGAGCCGGAGCTGGAGCTGGAGCCAGAGCTGGAGCCAGAGCTGGAGCTGGAGCCGGAGCTGCAGCCACAGCCACAGCCGGAGCTGGAGCTGCAGCCAGAGCTGGAGCCGCAGCCAGAGCTGGAGCCGGAACCGGAGCCGCAACCAGAGCTGGAGCTGGAGCTGCAGCAGGAGCCAGAGCCACAGCCAGAGCCAGAGGCAGAGCCGGAGCCGCAGCCGCAGCCGGAGCTGCAGCCGCAAGCAGAGCCACAGGCGCAGCCAGAGGTGCAACTGGAGCCAGAGCCAGAGCTGCAACCAGAGCTGCAGCCAGAGCTGCAGCCACAACCAGAGCTGCAGCTGCAGCCGGAGCCACAGCCGGAGCCACGGACACAACCAGAGCCGCAGCCGCAGCTAGAGCCGCGGCTGGAGCCGGAGCCGGAGCTGCAAGCAGAGCTGCAGCCACAAGCAGAGCCACAGTTGCAGCCAGAGCTGCAGCCGCAAGCAGAGCTGGAGCTGGAGCCAGAGCTGGAGCCACAGCCAGAGCTGGAGCCGGAGCTGGAGCTGGAGCTGCAGCCACAGCCAGAGCTCGAGCTGGAGCTGGAGCTGCAGCCGCAGCTGCAGCTGGAGCCAGAGTTGGAGCCGGAGCCGGAGCCGGAGCCGGAGCCGGAGCCGGAGCCACAGCCAGAGCCAGAGGCAGAGCCGGAGCCTCAGCCACAGCCGGAGCTGCAGTCGCAAGCAGAGCCACAGGCGCAGCCAGAGGTGCAACTGGAGCCAGAGCCAGAGCCGCAGCCGGAGCTGCAGCCACAACCAGATCTGCAGCCGCAAGCAGAGCTGCACCAGGAGCCGCAGCCGCAAGCAGAGCCACAGTCGCAGCCAGAGCTGCAACTGGAGCCAGAGCCAGAGCTGCAACCAGAGCTGCAGCCGGAGCTGCAGCTGCAACCAGAGCCACAGCCGCAGCCGGAGCCACAGCCAGAGCCACGGACACAACCAGAGTCGCAGCCGCTAACCAGAGCCGCGGCCGCAGCCACAACCAGAGCCACAGCCGCTAACCAGAGCCGCAGCTGCAGCCACAACCAGAGCCGCAGCAGGAGTCACAGCCACAAGCAGAGCTGCAGCCACAACCAGAGCTGCAGCCGCAAGCAGAGCTGCAGCCACAAGCAGAGCTGCAGCCGCAACCAGAGCTGCAGCCGCAAGCAGAGCCGCAGCCGCAAGCAGAGTCACAGTTGCAGCCAGAGCTGCAGCCGCAGCCACAGCCACAAGCAGAGCTGCAGCCACAAGCAGAGCTGCAGCCACAAGCAGAGCTGCAGCCAGAGCTGCAGCCGCAGCTGCAGCCGCAAGCAGAACTGCAGCAGGAGTCACAGCCACAAGCAGAGCCACAGCCGCAAGCAGAGCTGCAGCCACAACCAGAGCCACAGCAGGAGTCACAGACACAACCAGAGGCGCAGCCACAAGCAGAGCTGCAGCCGCAAGCAGAGCTGCAGCCAGAGCTGCAGCCACAGCCACAGGTGCAAGCAGAGCTGCAGCCACAACCAGAGCCACAGCTGCAGCCGCAAGCAGAGCCGCAGCCGCAAACAGAGCTGCAGCAGGAGTCACAGCCACAAGCAGAGCTGCAGCCACAAGCAGAGCTGCAGCCGCAACCAGCGCTGCAGCCAGAGCTGCAGCCACAGCCACAGGTGCAAGCAGAGCTGCAGCCACAAGCAGAGCTGCAGCCAGAGCTGCAGCCGCAGCCGCAGCCGCAAGCAGAGCCGCAGCCGCAACCAGAGCCACAGCCGCAAGCAGCGCTGCAGCCAGAGCTGCAGCCACAGCCGCAGCTGCAAGCAGAGCTGCAGCCACAACCAGAGCCACAGCTGCAGCCGCAAGCAGAGCTGCAGCAGGAGTCACAGACACAACCAGAGCTGCAGCCACAACCAGAGCTGCAGCCAGAGCTGCAGCCGCAGCCGCAGCCGCAAGCAGCGCTCACCCTGGAGCTGGCAGGAAACGACGGAGACCAGGGCCAGGTTGAGGAACAAAACCGCCAGGAAAATCTGCAGCCACTGCGAGATGGAGGGCAGGAAAGAGTCTGGGAAAACCAGGGGAAACAATTGAATCAATCAATTAATTAATTAGCGAATCCGTTAATTATGAAAACATTGACTGCCGCGTTAATTGCTAAATATCCTGTCAGTGTAAGGCCTAAATTGAATTTTAAATTCTATTATTTCCGGCCTAGATATTCCGATGTTTCTTCATTATTTTATGAATTATTTATGGCTGTTATTTGCAATTAGTTATTAAATATGCAATGAATGATGTAACTATAAAATATCCTATTGATTATTGGCTATTCTATTAATAATTTAAGGCTTTATTAATTATGCAAGGCTTTAATTTTCCATTAATTATTAAATGTACAACTAACTATTAAAGCTAATTATAAAATTAACTATTAAAACTAATAGTAGATTAAGGATTAACTGCTTTATTAATTGTTAAATATGGAATTAATTATTCTACATTTTCCTAATTAATTAATGCTTTAAAACCCCATAATTATTAAATATTCTAATAATGTCCTAAGAATTAAGCATTTCATTAAGCCATTGTATTAATTAATAAACAGTAAATTATTAATTAATTAATTCTGAAAATTAGGAGATAAAACACAGGTGGAGGTGGAGGGGAGGTTTTATTTTACTGCTAATTAAATCAATCAAAAAATTCTGCTAATAAATAAAATTTAAAAATAAAATGCGAAGGTAGAAACAGATACAAAAATAAAAAAGGAAAAAATAAACATAAACCTATAAGATAAAATGAAAATATTTAAAAAATAAATTTAAATTAAATAGAATTTTAGACTTCAACAGAAGCTGCTCATTTGCAAAGAAAAAATGGAATAAAATCAGCAAATCAACCAAAAATAATCAATCAAATTAAAGACTGCCAGCTGGCAAAAATCAAATTCGGTCAACCAACAAACGATAATAAATGAAATGATAAGACTTTGATGAGAGCTGCTGATTAGAAAAAACAAAACAAAACAAAACAAAACAAAATTTAAAAATTAGTAAACTATACTCAATAAAAGACTTTGGCAAGAGCTGTTATTCAGCAAACCAAAACAACAACAATAATAATAAATTAAATGAAGTTAAACGAAATTAAATCAAATTTCATTTAATAATCGATAAACGACAATCAATAAAAGACCTCGGTGAGGTCTTTATCCATGGAAAAGCGATAAATCGGGAGGGGATTTATCCCGGGAAAAGCGATAAAACGGGAGGGATTTATCCCAGAAAAGGCAGTGAGGGCTGCTAATTTAGCACAACCAAACCGGAAAAAAAGTAAAATAAAATTTGAATTTAATTTAATTTAATGTAATTTAATTTAATTTAATTCAATTTAATATCCAACGGACAATCAACGAAACTCAAGGCCTCCAACCCTTTGGACTCAACTAATTAGTTAAAAAAAAAACCAAACCCCAAATGAACCCCGGAGCGGGGATCCCCCCGGAATCGTTTCGCACCGTGGATGCGGACACGCGACTCGCGGGAGGCGTTGAGCCGGCGGTTGAGGACGCGGCAGGAGATCTCCAGGTCGGATCCCGGCCGGATCCTCACGGAACCCTCCACGCTGAAGAGACCCCCGGGCGTCGCCGTGGCCGTGGCGGGCGTCGCCTCCGGCCGGATTTTCCCGCTCCCGTCCAGCCAGAGCAGCTCCGGGCGCGGGAACCAGCCGGAGGCGCGGCAGGAGACGCCCAGGTCCCGCTTCTCGGGGCTCCGCAGGATCACGGATGGAGGTTCTCCGACGGCTGCCGGGGGGGAAAAACAGGAATTTCCAGCTCAGTCCAGTCGGATCCGGGGCGTCTGGAAGTCAACGGATCCGAGCGTTGAGGGGTTGGCGGCAGAGGACGGGGGACGGAGCCTGAGGAATGTGGGATTTTCAGGTTTAATCCCGTTAAATTTGGGATTTCTGGAACTCAAGGAATGAGGAGTTGCTGCCACAGGATCATGGATGGAGCCTGACCAACGGCTGTGGAAAAACAGTGGGATTTTCCATTTCAATCCCATTAAATTTGGGATTTCTGGAACTCAAGGATTCCATTTCATTGAGGAGCTGCTGCCACAGGATCATGGATGGAGCCTGAGGAACGGCTGTGGAAAATATTGGGATTTTCCATTTCAATCCCATTAAATTTGGGATTTCTGGAACTCAAGGACTGAGGAGCTGCTGCCACAGGATCATGGATGGAGCCTGAGGAATGGCTGTGGAAAAACAGTGGGATTTTCCGTTTTAATCCCATTAAATTTGGGATTTCTGGAACTCAAGGAATGAGGAGTTGCTGCCACAGGATCATGGATGGAGCCTGACCAACGGCTGTGGAAAAACAGTGGGATTTTCCATTTCAATCCCATTAAATTTGGGATTTCTGGAACTCAAGGATTCCATTTCATTGAGGAGCTGCTGCCACAGGATCATGGATGGAGCCTGAGGAACGGCTGTGGAAAATATTGGGATTTTCCATTTCAATCCCATTAAATTTGGGGTTTCTGGAACTCAAGGACTGAGGAATTGCTGCCACAGGATCATGGATGGAGCCTGAGGAACGGCTGTGGAAAAACAGTGGGATTTTCCATTTCAATCCCATTAAATCTGGGTTTTCTGGAACTCAAGAATTCTGTTTCATTGAGGAGCTGCTGCCACAGGATCATGGATGGAGCCTGACCAATGGCTGTGGAAAAATATTGGGATTTTCCATTTCAATCCCATTAAATTTGGGATTTCTGGAACTCAGGGACTGAGGAGCTGGTGTCACAGGATCATGGATGGAGCCTGAGGAATGGCTCTGGAAAAATGTTGGGATTTTCCATGTCAATCCCGTTAAATTTGGGTTTTCTGGAACTCAAGGACTCCGTTCATTGAGGAGCTGCTGCCACAGGATCATGGATGGAACAACTCCAAGGGCTGTGGAAAAATATTGGGATTTTCCATTTCCATCCCATTAAATTTGGAGTTTCTGTAACTCAAGGATTGAGGAATTGCTGCCACAGGATCATGGATGGAGCCTGACCAACGGCTGTGGAAAAACAGTGGGATTTTTGGGCTTAATCCCATTAAATTTGGGTTTTCTGGAACTCAAGGATTCCGTTCATTGAGGAGCTGGTGTCACAGGATCATGGATGGAGCCTGAGGAACGGCTGTGGAAAAATATTGGGATTTTCCATGTCAATCCCATTAAATTTGGGATTTCTGGAACTCAAGGATTGAGGAGCTGCTGCCACAGGATCATGGATGGAGCCTGAGGAAAGGCTGTGGAAAATATTGGGATTTTCCATGTCAATCCCATTAAATTTGGGATTTCTGGAACTCAAGGACTGAGGAGCTGGTGTCACAGGATCATGGATGGAGCCTGACCAACGGCTGTGGGAAAATATTGGGATTTTCCATTTCAATCCCATTAAATTTGGGATTTCTGGAACTCAAGGATTCTGTTCATTGAGGAGCTGCTGCCGCAGGATCATGGATGGAGCCTGACCAATGGCTGTGGAAAAATATTGGGATTTTCCATGTCAATCCCATTAAATTTGGGTTTTCTGGAACTCAAGGACTGAGGAGCTGGTGTCACAGGATCATGGATGGAGCTTGACCAATGCCTGTGGAAAAATAGTGGGATTTTCCATTTCCATCCCATTAAATTTGGGTTTTCTGGAACTCAAGGACTCCGTTCATTGAGGAGTTGCTGCCACAGGATCATGGATGGAGCCTGAGGAACGGCTGTGGAAAAACAGTGGGATTTTTGGGTTTAATCCCATTAAATCTGGGTTTTCTGGAACTCAAGAATTCTGTTTCATTGAGGAGCTGCTGCCACAGGATCATGGATGGAGTCTGAC
The DNA here is from genome assembly GCA_037837765.1 of Delichon dasypus. Classification (NCBI taxonomy): domain Eukaryota; kingdom Metazoa; phylum Chordata; class Aves; order Passeriformes; family Hirundinidae; genus Delichon; species Delichon dasypus. The sequence goes on along the minus strand of JBBAXF010000085.1, from coordinate 75,571 downwards.
CAATGGCTGTGGAAAAATATTGGGATTTTCCATTTCAATCCCATTAAATTTGGGATTTCTGGAACTCAGGGACTGAGGAGCTGCTGCCACAGGATCATGGATGGAGTCTGACCAATGGCTGTGGAAAAATATTGGGATTTTCCATTTCAATCCCATTAAATTTGGGATTTCTGGAACTCAGGGACTGAGGAGCTGGTGTCACAGGATCATGGATGGAGCCTGAGGAACGGCTGTGGAAAAATAGTGGGATTTTCCATTTTAATCCCATTAAATTTGGGATTTCTGGAACTCAAGGACTGAGGAGCTGCTGCCACAGGATCATGGATGGAGCCTGACCAATGCCTGTGGAAAAATATTGGGATTTTCCATGTCAATCCCATTAAATTTGGGTTTTCTGGAACTCAGGGACTGAGGAGCTGGTGTCACAGGATCATGGATGGAGCCTGAGGAATGACTGTGGAAAAATATTGGGATTTTCAGTTTTAATCCCATTAAATTTGGGGTTCTGGAACTCAAGGACTGAGGAACTGGTGTCACAGGATCATGGATGGAGCCTGACCAATGCCTGTGGAAAAATATTGGGATTTTCCATTTCAATCCCATTAAATCTGGGTTTTCTGGAACTCAAGGATTGAGAAGTTGTTGCCACAGGATCATGGATGGAGCCTGAGGAACGGCTGTGGAAAAACAGTGGGATTTTCCATTTCCATCCCATTAAATCTGGGTTTCTGGAACTCAATAATTCTGTTCATTGAGGAGTTGCCACCGCAGGATCACGGATGGAGCCTCTGTGGAAAAACAGCAATTTTCCATTTTAATCCCATTAATTTGGGTTTTCTGGGAACCAACAGCTCTGTTCATCGAGGACTTGCCACCGCGGGATCAAGGATGGAGCTTCTCCAAGAGCTGTGGAGAGCCAGGGAAATTTTCCATTTCAATCCCGTGAAATTGGGGTTTTCTGGAGCTCGGCCTTTTGCCCAGGAGTTGGAAACTCTTGGAGGATTTCCCAGGATTTGATCCGCGGGGTCTGGAGGTTCTCAGTGGTCGGTGGGTCTGAGAATGTCCTCGGGAATGAGGGATTTCATGGAGAATCTGGAAATGGACGGAGGGATGGGAGCGGTTCTGGGATGGATTTGGGAGTGGAATTTCCCAGGATTTTTGTGGAATGTATGAAGTACGAAAGTTGTAGAAACAAATGTGTAAAATATATAGGATGTAAAATTATAAAAGATAAAAATATAGATATAAACTGTATTATATAGAATGTAAACACAGATAAATGTAAATATAATTATAAAAGAATATACTACATATATATGTTTTCTTATAGGTAATATATACTATAGCATATATTGTAATATATTTATAATTGTATTAATATAACATAATACAATACTCTATATATAATAATTTATATAATCAATGCAATACAACACAATACAATACATAATAATAATTACAATAGATGATAATTATTATAATTATTAATTAATTCAATATAATTAATAAAATATAGAAATTAAATATTAGATATAATATATATAATATATTATAATTTATATTGTATATTTAATATAACATATTAATATATAATATAATATAATATAATATAATATAATATAATATATATTATATTATATTATATTATATTATATTAATATATCATATATAATAAGATATACTAATATATAATAACATATAATAATATATAATATAATAATATATATGACTATATATCTATTTATATATTTATATAATGTAATATTTATATTATGCAACATATAAGATTTATACATGCGATATACAACATAGAAGATGTCAAATATAAAAACCATATATAAAAATTAAAAGAAATCAATGTTACAAAAATTAAAAATTATTAAATGTAAAAAAAATTAACCATAAATATTTTAAAAATTATTTAATGACGTAATTATTTCATGATTTAATAATTATAACATGCAAAACGTATTAAAACGTATAACAATATTTCAAATCATCGCCCGGTTTTGTGCCACCAAGGAAAAACAGGGAACGGCACCAACCTGCCACTTCCAGCTCCACCAGCGCCTCCTGGGACTCATCCTGGAACGCGACCTGGCAGCTGTAGGATCCCTGGTCCGAGCTCCGGACGTCGCTCAGCAGCAGGGACACGTTCCCGGCTCGGAATTCCGCGTGGAAAAATTCCGCCCGGCCCCGATATCGCTCGTCCGGCTCCTCCCTCCGGCCCTTGCCATCGTAGCCGCCCACGGGGATCCGCTGGGATCGGCCGTGGAACGTCCAACGGACGGAGAAGTCCGCGGGAACGGGCGCGGATCCCAGCCGGCAGGGCAGGACCACCCTGGCCCCGATGATTCCCAGGACGGGAGTTTTGGGAGCGCCGAGGAATCCGCCTGTTTTAGGGGAAAACGGGGCTTGGTTCTGGGTTTTCCCCCCGTGGAATTTCGTCGGGACTGATTCCATCCTCAACAGGAGAGGAATCCAGAGGAAAGCCAAAATAAAAAAAAAAAAATGGGGATGCGGGGCCCATGGATTTATCCTGCAGCGTTTTGAACGATAACTCAATTTCTTGGCCGTTTAAAGAGTTGGGGAAGCCCGGAAAAAATGGATGGAAAAGGGCAAATTCCATCCAAAACGGAAGTTTCAAATCCGGGATTTGCCTCCAGAAAATTCCAGGTGGGAATCACCCCGCCCCGACAGCGGGTCCCAGGAAGGTTTGGAATGTCCCAGGGTCTGGAATTCATCCCTCCAGCGCCGGGAGATGTGGGAGCTCTCGGATTCCAGAGGACACACGAGGTGTTCCTTGGACATCCCCGCTCCCGGAGGATTCGGGATTGGGATGCGGGTGATAGAACCATGGAATACCCTGAGCTGGAAAAGGATGAGAGCCGAAGCCCTGGCCCTGCACAGGACAATCCCAACAACCCCCGAGAGCGTTATCCCAACGCTCCGCGAGCTCCGGAACGTTCGGAGTCGCTTCCCCGCGGAGCTGCTCCGCCCTCCGGAAAAGGAACTTTTTTCCAGGTTAAATCCCGCGTCCTCGCTGGGTTTTAATTCACGGTTTGGGGCAGGATTTGGCCGTTTCGTGGGAATCGAGCCCAGATGGAATTGTCCTCACCCGCAGCCAGGTGGGAGCCGCGCTGGAATGCCAGGACTTGGAGCAGCGCCAGCCACCGGAGGCGGGAATCCATGGAGAATCCTGGACGGCTGCTCGGGAACCCGCGAGATTCCAGATTCCCTCGGTCCCTTCCCGACGAGAGAAGGGAGAGAGGAGAGAACGGGGAGAAACGTCTGTGAAGGACGAGGCGTTTTCCCACGGAAAACGGGAATTTCGGGAGTTTTCCTTCCCGCGGATCCTCGTGCTATCGAAACCCGTCCACGAAATTCTGCCGTGGTTTTCCCGGGATTCCGCTTTCCCGTTTTCCCCCTTCCACCCAGGAGTTCCAAGTGTTTTGTGGGATCTTTGGAAGTTGTTTCGATATCAGATTCTGCAATCGGATTTTAGTATCGGATTTGGGGATTATATTTTAATGTTAAATTTTAACAGTGCGCTTTGATGCTACATTTTGATGCCATTTTTTATATTAAACATCAGCGTTATATAAAAGTTTTAATATTATAACTTCAATTTAATATCGTATTATTATATTTGGATAATACAAGTAGACATTTTGAGATCATATTTTGATACCATGTTTATGCTATACATTCTATTTGATTATAAATATAATAATATTAATTTAATATCATGTTATATACAGATATTATATTTAAAAACTGTATTTTGATTTCTGATTTTAATGCAATATTTTAATATATTTTTATAATTTAGGACTATATGTTTATATTATATTTTGTATTCTGATACTATATTTCGGGATTATATTTGATATTGTAATTTAACTTTTTTTGTCTTTTTTTTGTTATTTTAATCGGTTCCATATTTAAAATAAATAATTAATTATTATAATCAGAATTGTATTTCTTATATAACAAACCAATAGATTAATAATTAATAATTAATAATTAATAATTAATAATTAATGATCAATTATCAATTATTAATTATTTAGTATTTAGTATTTAGTATTTAGTATTTATTAATATAAAATAAAATAATATAATATAATATAATATAATAATAGTTACTTGCAATAAATAATATACACTATAATTACTGCAATTTAATAATAATAATTACCATTATTTTTGAGTGCAATAATACATAATGTAATATTTATAATTATAGAATTAATATAATATAATATAATATAATATAATATTTTAATTTAATATTTCAAGGTCATATTTTGATATTATAATTTGATATCATTCCCAACTTTCCGTACAATCACAGAATGGCTCTGCTTGGTCCAATGACCAAATCCAGGAATTTTATATGGCAAAAAAATTCCCAAAAGAAACAAATCCCCAGGAGCAGGATCTTGACCCTGCTGTTTTAAAGGCAATTCCCTGATTTTATGGATCCGGCTCCAAGGATTTCCCACCCTGGGTGAAGATAAATGATCAAACTCAGCAGCGAGCTGGGATTTCATCCGGATTTAATCCCAATTTCCTGGGATTCCCTGTGTTTTCCTCCTCAAACCACGGGAAAATCCCCTTGCGAAGGAATTCCCACGGGAAAAGAGCGGGAACGCCCCGCATTCCTCCCCATCCGTGAGAACGATTGATTTATTCCCGCTAAACGGATTGATCCCAGTTCCATTAATTGATCCCGGTTAATTCAGGGATTTTTTTTTCCCCCATGGGGAATTCCGTACCTGAGTGGGAAGGACCCGACGGCTCCTCGGGGATGGGGTTGGGATCAACCTTTGTCCTCGGATTTATGGTCGCTGGAAGCTGAGATCGGCATCTTCCGGAGGTGCCGGAGGGGGTTGGAGCTTGGGAGAATTGTCCGGAAAAATCCCGTTCCGCTTCCCGAGTCATCGCCCCGGAGCTGGGAGAGGCTGAGATGTTCCTCCTCATCCTCCCGTGGGAAAACATTCCCTGCTCCCTTCCCAGGCTTTAGTGGGAAAAAAGGGACCAAAAATTCCAGGAAAAAAGGGAAATCCTAGAGGTGGGACACAGCCATGCTTGGTTTGGGATTTCTTTTTCCCTGGGAATGGCGCTGGGTGTTTTTTGGGATGGGATTATCCTGCTTTTCTTCCTTTTCGTCACGGAAATTCCAAGCTTAGTTCGGGATTATTCGGGGTTTTTTTGGTGGGGATGGATTTTTTTGGGGGGGTGGGTGGGGCAAAGTTGTTCCCGGTGTTTTTCCTTCTCCAACATGGAAAATTCATTGATGGGGATTTATCGGTTAATTAAATCACGATATCAGTTTTTAAGAAGTGATAAAATGCGAGGCAGTAAAACGCAACAGAACAAAAATAATAAAAATAAAACAAATAAAAATCCCTTGGATTAAGGGATTGGGGGGGAAAACGGGGAAAAGGTTCCACACCTGGAAGAAATTCCTCCCGGTGAGGATGGTGAGGCCAAGGCACAGGTTTCCCAGAAAAAGTGTTTGGAATACGTTTGGAATATTTTTTTGAGGAAAAACCCTACGAAGTAATCAGAGAAGAGCTGGATTTGATCTTCCACCTGGAGCCAGAACTCAGCATTCCATGAATCCCACGGATTTACAGGATGGTGGAGAAGGTCTCCAAGAGGAACCAGCCCTGATTTTCCTTGGCTTGGAAGAGTCTGTGAAATTCCAGGAGATCCATCCAGGAGGTGATAAACCCATGACGTTTATCCAAGGAAACCCGGATTCCCTGGAAACCTTGTTGGTTTTGGGTCCCGGCCGTCTTTGATCCCACCTGGAATATCACCGCAAATCCCGGAATTTCGCCTTGTTCATTCGTCCTGAAGGGTGGGAATCTCAAAAATCAAATTATTTTCCATCTCCCGGCCCAACCTGACTGCTTCCCTCTCCCTAATCCAGAAACAGAGGTGGTGTAGGAATAAATAAACCTGGAAAATCTGGGAACTTTAAAGATCCAAACCCCACATTTTTTTCCATATCCGTGGATTCCCACCTGCTCCCTGTGTTGCGCATTCCCCATTTTAACCCCGAGCCCTCCTGGTGATTAGATCCAACCCCAGTTTGGGATCCTCCACCTCCCATTCCCGAGGTTTTCTGAACTGTGGGAAAACCAGGCTGGAAAAGGAGCTGCCCTGCGCAGGCACCGAGGATTTGAAACCTTTGGATCAAGGAGTGCCGCTAATGGAACCTTTGGAATTTCCAGGTCCAGGCTGTCCGGATTGGCTGGAATGTTGCACCTGAGGGGGGAAAAAAATGCTTTTGTGGTCAAAGTCCCTTTTCAGGATTTAGTGCAGGAGTTCCTGGAGCCTGTTCCCTCTCAGGCGTGGGAAAAGATCCGTGCCCGGGGAACACAAAAACTCCTCAATTCCCGAATCCACCTGGAATTATTCAACACGGACATTCCGGATCTGCCTGTCCAGGTGAGCCTGGCCGGAGGTAAAAATTCCACGATGAGGATTTTGGGAGAACGCTCAGCTGGGGGGTTGTCACTGATATTCCCCAGGGAATGATTCATTCCAGGATGACATTTTTCCCTTGCCCTCGATGGAAGTTCCGGGATTTGAGGGTGATTTCAGGTGAAGCTGTTAATGCTCATTTAAAGTTGATTTCCTTGCTGAATTAAATGAGTGAATTAAACGATCGGCCCAGGTCTTTGTGTAACAGGCCAGGTTTGGTGACACCCCAAAGGCAGAGTCTGCGTCTTATGGGGCACCCCAAAGGATATCCCTGCATTTTATAGGGCATCCCAAATGATATCCCTGTATTTTATAGGGTACCCCAAAGGATATCCCTGCATTTTATAGGGTACCCCAAAAGATATCCCTGTATTTTATAGAGCACCCCAAAGGATATCCCTGTATTTTATAGGGCACCCCAAAGGATATCCCTGCATTTTATAGGGCATCCCAAAGGATATCCCTGTATTTTATAGGGCACCCCAAAGGATATCTCTGTATTTTATAGGGTACCCCAAAGGATATCCCTGTATTTTATAGGGCACCCCAAAGGATATCTCTGTATTTTATAGGGTACCCCAAAGGATATCTCTGCACCCTATAGAGCACCCCAAAGGATATCCCTGTGCCTTATGGGGCACCCCAAAGAGAGTCCCTGCACCTTATAGAGCACCCCAAAGGATATCCCTGCACCCTATAGAGCATCCCAAAGGATATCCCTGTGCCTTGTGGGGCACCCCAAAGGATATCTCTGCATTTTATAGGGCACAGCAAAGGATATCCCTGTGCCTTATATGGCACCCCAAAGGATATCCCTGTATTTTATAGGGCATCCCAAAGGATATCCCTGCATTTTATAGGGCACCCCAAAGAATATCCCTGTATTTTATAGGGTACCCCAAAGGATATCCCTGTATTTTATAGGGTACCCCAAAGGATATCCCTGTATTTTATAGGGCACCCCAAAGGATATCTCTGCACCCTATAGAGCATCCCAAAGGATATCCCTGCATTTTATAGGGCACCCCAAAGAGAGTCCCTGTGCCTTATAGGGCATCCCAAAGGATATCCCTGTATTTTATAGGGCACCCCAAAGGATATCTCTGCATTTTATAGGGCATCCCAAAGGATATCTCTGTATTTTATAGGGTACCCCAAAGGATATCTCTGCACCCTATAGAGCATCCCAAAGGATATCCCTGTGCCTTATGGGGCACCCCAAAGGATATCCCTGTATTTTATAGGGCATCCCAAAGGATATCCCTGCATTTTATAGGGCATCCCAAAGGATATCTCTGCATTTTATAGGGCACCCCAAAGGCAGTCCCTGTGCCTTATGTGGCACCCCAAACGCTGGCCCTGTGCCTTATAGGGTATCACAAAGGATATCCCTGTATTTTATAGGGCACCCCAAAAGATATCTCTGCACCCTATAGAGCACCCCAAAGGCAGTCCCTGCACCTTACAGGGCACCCCAAAGAGAGTCCCTGTGCCTTATAGGGCACAGCAAAGGATATCCCTGTATTTTATAGGGCACCCCAAAGGATATCTCTGCACCTTATAGGGCACCCCAAAGGATATCCCTCTGCCTTATGGGGCATCCCAAAGGATATCTCTGTATTTTACAGGGCACCCCAAAGGGAGTCCCTGCACCTTACACCTCACACCACAGCCACTCCCTGTACATTACCCCACACCCCAAAGGCAGTGCCTGCACCTCACCCCACACCTCAAAAGCAGTGCCTGTACCTTACACCTCACCCTAAAGTCAGTCCCTGCACCTTACACAGTGCACCACAGGCAGTCCCTGTACATTACACCTCACCCTAAAGTCAGTCCCTGTACCTTACACAGCACACCCCAGGCACTCCCTGTACATCACACTTCACCCCAAAGGCAGTGCCTGCACCTCACCCCACACCCCAAATGCAGTGCCTGCACCTTACCCCACACCCCAAATGCAGTCCCTGTACCTTACACCTCACCCTAAAGTCAGTCCCTGCACCTTACACCTCACACCCCAGGCAGTCCCTGCACCTCACCCCACACCCCAAAGTCAGTCCCTGTACCTTACACCTCACACCCCAGGCAGTGCCTGTACCTTACACCTCACCCTAAAGTCAGTCCCTGTACCTTACACCTCACACCCCAGGCAGTCCCTGTACATTACACCTCACACCAAATCTTCTCCCCGTCCACCTGCAGTGCTCACTCACCCCTGCCGCGCACCCATCTGCTGCTGTCTCAGCACCACAAGCTCTGGAAAGTCCCAGGCGCTGCCGGGCTGGCACAGGCGATGGTGTCACTGTGCCGGGCTGGCACAGGCGATGGTGTCACTGTGCTAGAGTGGCACAGCCGATGGTGTCACTGCACTGGGTTGGCACAGCCGATGGTGTCACTGTGCTGGACTGGCACAGCTGATGGTGTCACTGGACCGGGCTGGCACAGCCGATGGTGTCACTGCACCGGACTGGGCTGGCACAGCCGATGGTGTCACTGTGCCAGGCTGGCACAGCCGATGGTGTCACCAGGCCGGGCTGGCACAGCCGATGGTGTCACTGTGCTGGACTGGCACAGCCGATGGTGTCACTGTGCCAGGCCGTCACAGCCGATGGTGTCACTGCGCCAGGCCGTCACAGCTGATGGTGTCACAGGGTTGGGTTGGCACAGCTGATGGTGTCACTGCGCCGGGCTGGCACAGCCGATGGTGTCACTGCGCTGGGCTGGCACAGCTGATGGTGTCACTGTGCCAGGCCGTCACAGCCGATGGTGTCACCGGGCCGGGCCGTCACAGCCGATGGTGTCACTGCGCCGGGTTGGCACAGCCGATGGTGTCACTGTGCCAGGCCGTCACAGCCGATGGTGTCACTGTGCCAGGCCGTCACAGCCGATGGTGTCACTGCACTGGGCTGGCACAGCCGATGGTGTCACCGGGCCGGGTTGGCACAGCCGATGGTGTCACCGGGCCAGGCTGTCACAGCTGATGGTGTCACTGGACTGGGCTGGCACAGCCGATGGTGTCACTGTGCCAGGCCGTCACAGCCGATGGTGTCACCGGGCCGGGCCGTCACAGCCGATGGTGTCACTGCGCCGGGTTGGCACAGCCGATGGTGTCACTGTGCCAGGCCGTCACAGCCGATGGTGTCACTGTGCCAGGCCGTCACAGCCGATGGTGTCACTGCACTGGGCTGGCACAGCCGATGGTGTCACCGGGCCGGGTTGGCACAGCCGATGGTGTCACAGGGCTGAGCTGGCACAGCCGATGGTGTCACCGGGCCAGGCCGTCACAGCCGATGGAGTCACTGCGCCCGACTGGCACAGCCTATGGCATCACCGGGCCGGGCTGGCACAGCCAATGGTGTCACTGTGCCAGGTCGTCACAGCTGATGGTGTCACTGTGCCAGGCCGTCACAGCTGATGGTGTCACAGGGTTGGGTTGGCACAGCCGATGGTGTCACTGTGCCAGGCCGTCACAGCCGATGGTGTCACTGGGCCGGGCTGTCACAGCCGATGGAGTCACTGCGTCGGGCTGGCACAGCCGATGGAGTCACTGCGCCCGACTGGCACAGCCTATGGCATCACCGGGCCGGGCTGGCACAGCCGATGGTGTCACTGTGCCAGGCCGTCACAGCTGATGGTGTCACCGGGCTGGACTGGCACAGCCGATGGTGTCACGGGACTGGCACAGCCGATGGTGTCATGGAGCTGGGCCGTCACAGCCGATGGTGTCACAGGGTTGGGTTGGCACAGCCGATGGTGTCACCAGGCCAGGCCGTCACAGCCGATGGTGTCACGGGACTGGCACAGCCGATGGTGTCACCGGGCCGGGCCATCACAGCCGATGGTGTCACTGCACTGGGTTGGCACAGCCGATGGTGTCACCGGGCCGGGCCGTCACAGCTGATGGTGTCACTGCGCCAGGCCGTCACAGCCGATGGTGCCACCGCTCCGGCTGTCAGACGGAACGTTCCGCAGCCCTGTGGGGCTGGGGAGCACTGCAGGCCCTGCCCGCGGGGGCGTTGGCATTGGGCACCGCCCTGCACCGAGCCCCGGCTGCCCCACAGCCTCTGCTTGGACCCATATGTCCCCCGCAGGTCCCATCCCGTGCTGCCGGTCACACCTGGCTTCGGACAGAAACCCCTCCAAGTCCAGAACGGCGAGTGGACGCCCCCAAACCCTCCGCCCTGGCTGTGCAATGACACGGGGTGTGGGCGTAGGAGAAATACCTCCCCGTTTTTCTTCTCCTGGAAACCGGGAATACAGAAAGACTTGCAGCCCGCCCTGCATTCGACTGCAGATTTTGAAGACGAGGCAGAGAACTTCCCAGCCTTTCCTCTTCACACAGCCTCCCGCTGTTATTCGCCTTGACCACATTTCTCCACCACTCCCCTTCCACCAATCCTTTCCCAAACCAACACCGTGTTCTCTCCTCCGGGCACGGGTTGCCGAGATCCTTTCTCCGTGCCACCTTTGGGCGTCCACGTTCCTCATGTTGCCCTCTCTGGGCACCCAGGTTCTTTTAACTACCCCTAGGAGAACGTGCAAACCATCTCGATATTCTCCTAAAGGACCCCTTGGAGGGGTTTTTTTGGGGATTGTAATCCCTTTTTTTGAGTTTCCTTTGTTGCCCACCCTGGGTGTCTGTTCCTGCACACTCAGGGGCGCCCGATGTCGGGGGTTTTCCCCAACATTCAGGTGGTTTCAGGGTCCTTGCTCCCCTGCACAGCTCTGAGCCGAAGGAAGAGACAGAGTTCTCAGGTTTAGATTTTTCAATGTCGCATACTTCGTTTATTGTTTCTTATCTTACAATTTTCTCGGAGTCCGACAAGATGTTGGCAGCTGCGTGGATTCCTCACGTCTCCCCCCGAGCTGGGCTGTCTTTATCTTTTATACTAATTACTACGTATTTCTTGTTTACTATTTCTTACCAATGTCTATCACTATTACTAAAAAGGTCATTGTTACTCTGACCCAATCCTCACTGACTACCTTGTGCCACATCAATGCAGCAATGGAGTGAGGGAAAGAGAAGGAGAAGGAGAAGGAGAAGGAGAAGGAGAAGGAGAAGGAGAAGGAGAAGGAGAAGGAGAAGGAGAAGGAGAAGGAGAAGGAGAAGGAGAAGGAGAAGGAGAAGGAGAAGGAGAAGGAGAAGGAGAAGGAGAAGGAGAAGGAGACAACGCCCCAGATTCTCCATCTTGTCCCCATTCACTTCAATGCTAGGAACCTAAAACTATTATTTTCTCACTCTGTGATAAGCTAAACTACTGTTTTTCACATTCTTGTGGCCTGTAAACCTTCTCTCAGTGTAGGAAGTTTTTCCCGTGGACTGAGATCAAAGCCAGTGTCTCTCTGAGCTCTGGGCTGGGGTCCCAGACCCCCCTGCCCAGGTCCCTGACCCTCCAGGGCAACCAAGGGAATGCCCTGGACTCCAACAGGTGTCGTGCTGTGTTTTACTCCCCGAAGCTGTACTCACCGGTGAGATTTGCTGAGACCCTTCCTGACTTTCCCTTAGTGCCCCCTTGGTTCATCCACGTCCCGCGGTCCTTTCCTATGGAATTCTCAAGAAACCCCCTGGCCCGCTCCTCGTCGTCTCCTGGAATGTCTCAGTGTTGGGGGTTAGGTTCGTTCCCTTTTTGTTTTTTCCTCCTGTGGAGTTTTTCCCCATAAGTTGCTAAGAGACAAAGTGCTGGTGCTTAGATGGCGTTTGACCAACACAAAGGAGGTGGCTGAAAGTCGGGAGGGGGAAGATCACACGAGTTTTGGGGGAGGGAAAAGGGCAGGGCTGGGGGAGCTGGGGGCTTTTCGGGGGTTTTCCCCAACATTGAGGTGGTTTCAGGGTCCTTTGCTCCCCTGCACAGCTCCGAGCCAAGCCGAAGGAAGAGACAGAGTTCTCAGGTTTAGATTTTTCAATGTCGCACACTTCGTTTATTGTTTCTTATCTTACAATTCTCTCGGAGTCCGACATGATGTTCGCAGCTGCATGGATTCCTCACGTCTCCCCCCGAGCTGGGCTGTCCTTATCTTTTATACTAATTACTACGTATTTCTTGTTTACTATTTCTTACCCATGTCTATCACCATTACTAAAAAGGTCATCTTTACTCTGACCCAATCCTCACTGACTGCTTTGTGCCATGTCAATGCAGCAATGGAGTGAGGGAAAGAGAAGGAGAAGGAGAAGGAGACAACGCCCCAGATTCTCCATCTTGTCCCCATTCACTTCAATGCTAGGAACCTAAAATTACTATTTTCTCACTCTGTGATAATCTAAACTACTGTTTTTCACATTCTTGTGGCCTGTAAACCTTCTCTCAGTGTAGGAAGTTTTTCCCATGGACTGAAATCAAAGCCAGTGTCTCTCTGAGCTCTGGGCTGGGGTCCCAGACCCCCCTGTCCAGGTCCCTGACCCTCCAGGGCAACCAAGGGAATGCCCTGGACTCCAACAGGGGCTGTTTTTTCCCTTGCTCTGGGCATCGGAGAGGACGGCCAGGCTGCCGCTCGCTGCGGGAGGAGTTCGCTGTCACCATCGGGTCCAGTCCAGAGAAAATCTCCCATCATCTGCTCGTGTGCCCCGGAACTCTGCGCTCACCTCCTCCTGCCCCGCTGGACCGGCCCTGTCCTGCTGCCGCCGTTTCTCACCGGGATGCAGTTTCCACTCACAGTGTGCAGCCCCTGAGGCTGCCAGGACAATGCCAGCAGTGGATTAAAATGGTGAAGGTAAATGACGTCTACCTTGCAGCCTCCTCCAGCAACCCACTGCATGAACGGTCCACATCCAGATCCTGATCACCCTAACTGGGCCTCCAAGGGTTTCCCACGCTGCATCCCACATTTTCTCAGCCATAAAGTGCTCTAAGAAGAGTATAGGGAAAAGCCCTTTTCATACTGAAGAACTTCCTTTGTTTTCCTTTCCTCTTTTCTGTATGTGTTTCTTTCAGAGCTGGCTCTCCAGCTTCTGCGTGGTCTATGCTGTGACTTATTTCACCATGTAGATGGAAAGTGAGACGAAAATTCTGGCCATCCCTACATTTGCAGCTGGCTTTAGCCCTACATCCTAGCCTCTGTGATCTCGGGAGCCCCGGGCAGGAGCTGACATTACTCCCGTGCTCCATGCAAACCCGCACATTCTGAACTCACAGACATAAAAAATGCCATTTTTAAAAGCAGTTTTTAGATCCTGCCTTCGAAAGCTAAATGCCAGCTGAAAACCTGGCCAGGATACACAGACTAGAGAGCACTGTCCATCTCAAGCCACCTCTCTGAGCATCTCAAGCTGCCCTGCGCAGTTATTAAGTCAGTTCGTTGCACCTTGTAGGTGGGACAGGCCTGATGAGAAGGCAGCGGTTTGCAATTGCTTTTTTTTTTAAATTCACAAATATTTTTAGCTCATCTTTTACCTGCGAGCTTACATGTTAAACCCAATTAAATACGCACTTTGTTCTTTAAAAATGAAACTCAGTATCGGTCACTCTTCTTTTATCTCTTCCGTGCAGTGGTACCGCTTTGAGGCTTTTTGCCGCTCTGTGGCCCCGCACCGCCCTGCCCTGCTGGGACATCCCTGCTGTTCCATCTAAAACACAGAGCTTCTGATACATTTCATCCAGCAGCCCGGGAATTTCCACTGTTCCAGCTTGGCCTTGGAGTCCCAAGAGATCAGAGTGCCCCAGGCTTTGTGAAGCAAAGCCCCTCGAGGTTCCTGGTTCTGTTTATTATTAATGCTGTTGTTGTTTGTTTGTTTGCCTTGTTATACATCCTAGTAAAGAACTGTTATTCCTATCCCCACAGTCCTGCCTGAAAAGCCTCTGTAATTTTCAAGATTCTAATAATTTGGAGGGAGGGGATTGGAATTCTTCATTCCTAGAGAGGTCCTGCCCCTCCCTAGCAGACACCTGTCTTTCAATCCAGAACAATTTGAATAAAGGGAGAGAGACCACCCGGGCACACACCCGCGGGGTTTCCCCTCCCTTTATCCTAAACTCCCGGCCGCAGGTTGCCCTATTCCTTTCCCCACTGCTGAGGTACTAGGAAGGTGCGACCTTCCTGAACCTCCTGCCCCACATCCCCCCTTGAACCTACAGTTTTACCCCAAAGTTCAGAAGCTCAGACCCTTGTCCATTTCAGGAGCCAAACCGGGCCCGGTGAGGAACCCGCGGCCCAAAGTCAATAGAGACATCGAGACCCATTCCAACGATGTTGACACCCACTCCTTTAGCCACCAAATTATTTGTAAAGATGTTAGCACGCATCTTTCCTCTCACTGGGGAACGCACCTCTTCTCCACCCGGACCCACCTTAGAAGTTAGCGAGGGCTCCAGTGTGGTGGGTCCCTGGTTTAAAGGGAGCCCCTGACACCCCTAGCAATCCATCTCCATTATCCTCTGGACTTCCTCCTGAGACGTTAATTTTGAGGAACTAAGGATTTTTAGGAAAGATAATAAGTTGCTGCACTAGCTGAAGTAGATAGGTAATCTTTGTTCGCAGTTAACAGAAGCCGGATCTTAGATAAGCTGCCCTGGATCTTGTAACTCATTTCTTGTCAGGTTTATGTTTATGTAGTTGTGCTTGTAATGAAAAACAAAATGTGGTAAATAGGACATGAGATAGCTGCAGATTTCCTGCTTAAAGGACCCATTGAACACAGGAAACTGTGAGTTCTACCAAGGATTCATTTGTCACGAATGCATTGAAAAGGTAGAAAGGTCAGGACGAGGAAGACTCATCTTACTTCCTCATTTTGGGTGACCCCCTCCCCAAAATAGACCCCCGACTCATTTTAAGAAACAAACTACCCATGCTTAATAGCCTTTTTGCCAATTAGCATACGAAGCGAGGAATGGGAGGTGACAGGGGTATGAATACGCATTTGTATTTTGGGTATTCAACACTTCTGTAAATAAAAGACTTTGTAATTACCTGTGAATTTCGCAGTGCGAATTAGGGAAATATCCCGCGTGCTGCCCGGCCGTAATAAACATACACTTTCTAACTTTAAACTGTTAGAGAGTTTTTGTCCGTCACAGTTGGGTATCAATACTAGATCAACACCCGTATTTCTTTAATAAGTCTCTCCTCCTGGGGATCCAGCAGGATCTGTTCTGTGGGCATTCCTGCTTCCGGTGTCCCTCTGCCTTGCAGATTCCTTCCCAATTGCATTTTTTTTTCACTTTTTTCAAATTTTTTTTTCAATTTTTTTCCCATAAATCGCAACTCCTTGCAGATTCCTTCCCAACTGCTCTTTGGGCTGGCTCTCCCCTGCTGAGGAGGGAATGCTTTTGCCACTTCCTCATGGCTGGCCCAGTCCCTTATATCCCAGGGCACCCCCTGGGTCCTGCGCTTTATCCCTCTGTGGTAAAAATTCCGCCATCACCTTTGCCTTTCCTTTCTTCTATTCCTCATCCCTTTTCACATACACTTGCTGTATCTTTCTAACCAGGGACTTATTCTGCCTTTCCTCTCGTCCCCCCACCCCGCTTCTACCTCTGTGTGCTCATTTCCCCTCAGCTCCAAACCATTCGATTTCCCGGTGAACCGAATAAAATCCTTAAAAGAAAATCCTAACCTAGGCACGCACAGTCTTGCGTTTCCCGGATATTTCTTCTGCTTTGTTCTGGCTCTTTTTGTCCCACACCGTGTATCAGCGCCAGTCCCTGCCCTGCCTCGGTGTCCCTACGGCTCTGCTCCCGCCTGACGCCGCGTCCCTCACGGAGCAGCGGCTCCGTCCGCCCGACGCTGGACCAGACCGGACTGGGAACACTCCTCTGGATCCTGGGAATCACACTCAGCTGGAGGGCAAATTCCAAGGTCTTTATTCGGGAGCTGCTCCAGCAGAGCGCCGGGGTGAGGAGCTCTGGGATTAAACCCAGGAGAGGGACTAAGGGAGGAGACGACCCAACATCCAGTGAGGGACAAGGTGGGAGTGGAACAGGGTTGGAGGGACGTTCAGAGAAACCAGTGAGAACACAAAGGGAGGAACCTCCTGGGCTCCTGCCCTATCACCAGGCGCCGTTACCCGAAATCTCTAGAGGCTGGGAGGAGCGATCGAATGAGAGGCAGGGCCCGTAGGAGGGGACTGGGAGGAATGTGGGCATGGATTGCCAAGACCTCTTCTCGACTTGCCCACTTTGGACGTCCACATCCCTAATTACCTCTGGGAGAATGTGTAAACCAACTCAACATTCCTGCAAGGGATTCTTCGGAGATATCCTAGGATTGTTGATGCCTTTTGCTGGACAAGAGCCCCGAAATTGTCAGGGAAATTAATCCACAAACACCAGAGGTTTGTGTCCAAAAAGGAGACAGAGGAGTCCTGTAATTTTATTTGAATAAAGGGAGAGGCCATGGGGCATTCCCCATGGGGTCTCTCTCAAATTTTTAGAGACTGCAGCCTCCTTTTTGTCCTGATTTCCTGGCTGCGTTTCCCCCTCTCTTTCCCCATTGGTACCTGAGGTACTAGAGAGGTACAGACTTCCTGAAAAGCCTGACACCCAAAAACCCCTTCTAATGTAACCCCCCTGCCGCCTTTTTCTTTTCCTTGCGTCAATCCGTGGAATTCCTATGGAATTTTTGGTCCTTCCCATTGTTTCTTTAACCTCTCAGGATCCAATTTTATTCATCGGCAGACCTACAGCTTGTAAATACAAATCTCTCTCAGCCCATTTATCAACCAGCGGAATCCTTCCCGTTGTTTCTTTCATCTCTCAGTGCTAATTTCATCTCCTAGCAGATCCACGGGTTGATTGCAAAGACAAATCCCTCACTTCTTTCATGGAATATACACCATTGTCTTTTGTCCCAAAGCCAGTTTCCTGGCCTCTTGCACGAGGAGAGGAGTTGGTGCTGCAGCTCACAGGCATCCAGGCCATCCCTGGCTGATGAACCAGCTAAAGGAGGCCACGGAGAAAGAAACCAGAATGTTTGCTTTAATACCTATGGTTAAAAATAACCCGATAACATGGGCCTTTGCATTTGTGAATTAGTCTTTACATTTTATTACTGACTGTAAGTACAGCGCAATTTATAACCCCTTTTAGCCGCTAGCCAGTAAAAGCTGATTTCTCATTTCAGAGCCCATGGAAATGGGTAGCGTGATGAATATGATATGTTGATGTATACACCTAATAGGTTATAAAAATAATAGTGTAATAAATGTATCGTACTGCAGGCCTTAGCAAAATATAAAATGTTAAAATACTTCTATGTAACCGAGAAAACTGCATAAAGCAATTATGTTGTTTTCTACATCTGCTGGCTGATCTCTCCAAGTGATAACAGTGGCACAGACCAGAGCACTGGAGGAGAATTAGAGAAAAACTTGTAAACTACTCGTTATCAGAGAAATGTGAAACAACAAGATGAAGCCACAAGAAGGAATAAAATATATTGACCTGATCTGCAAGATGTCGTGTAGATAAGTCAGAGTGGAAAACCAGCAGAAAGGAAAGTTTCTGCAACATCAAAAGCTGCCAAGAATGTTTGAATAATGCATGAAACTTATGAATATGTATGTACCTTAGTAAGAGGATATAGACCACAGTGTCTTAATGTCCCAGAGTGTTCATTGGCCAATGGCCGGGAGCACCCCAGTGCTGGACACTGTCCTTTTTTATTCCCTTATTAAACTTCAAAAAATTATCCTAAGAGTGAACTTTCATTTTTCACACCATTAATGAAGTGAAAGATATAAAAAGTTTACGAAGGAGGAAGGAAAAACCATCAGGTGTTGAGCGGTGGAAATACATGTCGTACCAGACCGTGATGGAAAAGGAGGGGTAGAGGGGGTGCTTGTGACCCAAGAAGAAAGAAAAAGAGGAAGAACAAAAAAAAAGTTTACAGTTCACTGCCTGGATTCTAATTTTGGTCCTAGTGAATGTGCTTTTGCCCAACTATTGCTTATCCCATGTCTTATTCCCTGTTTGATCAGGTGAATGTGTAGTAGAGAGAATGCAGGTGAGCAGCCTGCCAGTAAACCCAAACGCGGCAGCTGCTAGTGAAAGAACAGGAGCCCAGGAGATCATGTAAAGCAGGTGAGATTTGCAAAGAAAGAAAGGAAGAAGATGACTTACAATTTATCTTACACAAGTTAGAGCAATGCTGTGGGCTTTAGCAGGAAACACAGACTTAAAACTTTGGAATGAGCCTAAGTTAATTCTTGTAAGCTCAGAGCAAACAGGAGCTTGCAAAAACAATAGGACTAGAGTGTGATGTTTGTTTAGATGAGTTTAATGGTTGTTCTTTATGTGAAAGGTGTATGCCAATGTCTTTACAAACAATTCCATGGGTGAAGGTACGGGTGTTAACGTCTTTGAAATGGCTCTTCATGTCTCTACCAACTTCAAGCTGCAGGTTTGTTACAGACCCCAGAGAGTCTGACTCCTGAAACAGACAAAGGGCTCTGCACAAGCCTGAGTTTCTGAACTTTGGGGGAAAATGACAGGTTCACGGTGGGACTCCATGGTAGGTGGTTTGGGAAGGTGGTACCTTCCTTGTACCCCAGCCAACGGGGAAAGGAAGAGGGCAACATGCGGCCGGGAGTTTAGGATAAACGACGGCTGCATCCTCCAAAACCTTGAGAGTGAAAACCCTACACACGTGTGCCCCAGTGGACTCTCTCCCTTTATTTGAATAAAGTTGCAGGACTCTTCTGTCTCCTTCACGGACACTGGCTTTTCGTAGCTTGGTTTTCGGTACAAATGGGGGCACGTTCAGGATCCTTCCACCATCTGGTCAGTGGTGTGGACTGACACAGCCAAGAGTGCACAAATGTCCTGGGGTGACTTTGTGATGCTTGTATCCCCAGTTGTCTGTTCTGTTTCTGCTGGATATCAAGTCCTACAGTGTCGGGGCTCCTTTTCAGGAGTTTAAATTCCCCGGCATTCAGGTGGTTTTAGGGTTCTGGCCCTCTGCAAAGCTCTGTGCCAAACGAAGGAAAAGACGGAGTCTTCAAGGTTACATGCTTCTTTTATTAGTTCTTATCTTACAATTTTCTCAGTGTCCAAAAGATGTTTGCCGCGGCTCGGACATCTGGTGACTCCTGACTCCTCTCCTCTCTCCCTCCTTCTCCGTCTCCTCCTGTCCTGTCTCTGGGCTGTCCTTATCTTTTATACTAATTGTTACGTATTCTTTATTTACTATTTCTTACCAATGTCTATCACTATTACTAAAAAGGTCATCTTTACTCTGACCCAATCCTCACTAACTACTTTGTGCCAACGTCACTGCAGAAATGGAGTGAGGGAACAAGAACGAAGAAGAAAGAGACAACGCCCTAAATTCTCCATCTTGCCCCATTCACTTCAATGCCAAAAATCCCAAACTCACTGTTTTTTCACCCCGTGATATTCTAAACTACATTTTTCACACTCTTGTGGCCTGCAATGCTTCCTGCAGTGCAAGAAGCCTCTCCCATGGACTGAAATCAAATCCAGTGTCTCTCTGAGCTCTGGGCTCTGGGCCAGGGTCCCAGACCCTCCTGTCCAGGTCTCTGACCCTCCAGGGCAACTAAAGGAATGCCCTGGACTCCAACACTACAGCTTTAAGCCTGGTTCCGAGAGCGAAGCGGGGGAAAGAAGAACTGTGCAGTTTGTTTGCAGAAATTGCACTCACTCCTCCGTATTCTGCTCCTGGCCTGAGTTGTCTATGAATGGAGAGGGAGAGAGAGCTCTCCTTTGCTTTTTAGTTAGTTTTGAGCTAGCTGAGGCACAGAATTTCCCTGGACTGTTTATTTTTCTTTTTCTTGGCACCATTAAAACCTGTTCTGGACTAAAAACCCCAGAAGAACACCCGGATCTCAGGCCTGCAGCCCAGTGGGGCCCAGGGTGGCATTTTCCAGTGCCAGAGGGACTGATAAGAGACAGGGCGAGCTGAGCTACAACCCACGGCAAGGACACTCTCAATTTTGCCATCTCTCTTCAGAACAGCAAGACGCTTTATTGTTTAATATTGTATTCATTTTTATGGTTGTGAACACTTTGTTGAATAAACAATTTTTTCCACTTTTCTCTTAGGAAATTTTTGAGGGAGGGACCTCTTGAATTTGCTTCCTAGAGGGACCCCATTCAGAGGTTTCCTCCCAAATTTGCCCTAAACCAGGACAACAAGCGAAACCTCTGCATGCTGACACCCCTGAGAACTGTGTGGGGAGAACAGCTGGAGTTCCAGGCACACACAGTTGGACACGGAGGTTTCCAGCAGGGTGGGAAAGGCAGACGAGGAGCTGATAACTGAGGCAGGATCGAGCTCTGTGGGCAAAGAAAGAACCAGCCAAAGCAACAGTGCCAGGACTTGCTGTGGCCACAGCAGTGTTAAGGAAATGATGGAGTGTGACCATTGCTGAGCCTCTCTGGGAGAACTCCCAAGGCCAGAGATTTTAACTGCTGGGACTGGAGCCCCTTCACAGCGGTGGCTGTGACCAGTGACCTGACAGGTCCCCACTTGAGACCCCACAGCCCCAGTTCCACAGTCAGATCCATTTTGCTCAGTGCTTCAGCCCCAGGTTTCCCTCAGCTGAGTCTCAGATGTCTCATTGCATCAAGCCATTTATTCACAGTGCAGTAACACAGAAACAGCTCGAGCTGCTGCAGCTGAGCAGGACCCCAAACAAAGGATCCCTGGGCTCATGTTCTTTGTTTTGCCATTTTCCCTTTTTTATTCACATTTCCCAGCCTTCTCCCCTCAAGTTTCCCAGCACTTTTCCTCTCCAGCTTCCCACCCTTCTTTCCCCTCACATTTCCCATCATTTTGGCCTCATGTTTCCTGCCTTTTTCCCCTCATGTTTCCTTCCCTTTCCCCTCTCACATTTCCTGCCCTTTTCTCCCCTCACTTTTTCTGCCCTTTTCCCCCTCACGTTTCTCACCATTTTTCCCTCTCACATTTCCTGTCTGACCATCCCCTCACATTTGCCACCATTATTTCCCCTCACATTTCTCACCGTTTCTCCCCTTCTGTTTTGCACCCTTCCTTCCTCTCATTTCCAGTTCTTTTCACTCAAGTTTACTGAGCTTTTTTGCTTTCCATTTCCCACCCTTTTCTCCCTTCAGGTTCCATGCCCTTTTCTCCCCTCATGTTTCCTGCACTTTTCTCCCCTCATGTTCCCCACCGTTTGGTCCCCTCACGTTTCCTGATGTTTTTCCCCCTCACATTTCAAGCCATTTGTCTCTTTGCGTTTGCCATCATCTTTTCTCTCACGCTTCCCACACTTTCTCCCCTTCTGTTTTGCACCCTTTCCCCCTGACATTTCTTGTCCTTTTTGCCCAAGTTTTCTGTCCTTTTTTGCCTTGTATTTCCTGCCCTTTTGTCCCCCTCACCTTCCCCGCCCTTTGGACCCCTCACGTTTCCCGCCACTTTTCCCCCTCATGTTTCACACTCTTTCCTCCACTCACGTTTCCCACCCTTTTGTCCCCTCACATTTCCCATGTTTTGCCTCACCATTTCTGCCCTTTTCCCCCTCATGTTTCATGCTCTTTTTCCCCCACCGTTCCCACTGTTTTCCCCTTCCTGATCCTGCACTTTTGTCCCCTCATCTCTCTCTCCCACAAGTTTCCCTAACCTCTCGATTTGTCCACTCCTTGCTGGCTGTCTCCATGTCCATGCACCTCGCTGCCATCACAGGCCTTGGTCTCCTTTGTTGTCCATAAGCTTTGGCAGCTCAGGGCTCTTGCTTTGTTCCATTGCTGTTTTTAGTAAATTGTTCTTCACTCAACCTGTGACCTTCCACTCTTTTGCCTGCAGTTCTCTCCTCCATCCAGCCGCAGAGCGAAGGGCAGGGGGAGTGGGAGAAGGGAGCAGCGCGTGGTTTGGAATGTTTCAGTGGGAGCATCATAGTGGGGAACACCGGGGCGTCACAAAGGGCCCCCTGTGAGCCGCCACCTGCCCCTGGCCACGGCTGCCAGGCTTTGTTGACACGGAACCAGCGCCCAGGCTGCAGTGTCCGGCAGGACAGCGACGGGACAGGACGGGAGCACGCAGCTGGCGACAAACCCACGAGCACAGCTCACGTCTTGCCCTGCAGCACTCAGGTCTTTACCCGACCGAGTTTTCCCCCTTCCCTATCCTCATCCCTGTTTCTCTGTTGGGTAGGATGGAGAAGAGACGGCCCCAGACAGCCCAGGGTGGCCTGGAAGGAGGTGGTGGCTCCTCAGGAGAGCAGCTCTGCAGCGGAGCGCCCCGAGGTGACCATGGTGCAGCCGCTGCAGCCCAGTGAGTGAGGGGCCCTGTGGCACTGGGCAGGGCTGGGTGCCCACGCTGGGATCAGCTTTCCCCGGCACAGGGGCGGGCAGCGGGGATGGCAGGGCTGGAGTGATGCCCGAGTGCCAGGGCTGCTCAGAGCAGGACAGCAGCCCCGGCACAGGCTCTGCCCAGGACGGGGACAGCAGAGGAGCCCCAGCTCCTGCTCCTTCCTCTGCCCTGTCCTGTCACAGCACCCTCTGCAGCTCTCCCTTCTCTCCCCCGGTGTTAGATGCCGTGTAGGCACAGGAAGCCATGGACTTCATCCAGGCCTTTGCCGCAGCCCTGACCAGGTGCCCACGGCCCGTTGGACGGGGGCTGTGCCTGGCCAGGGTGCTGGCTGTGCAGAGCAGCTGCTCCCACAGGGCACTGCACCCCACAGCTCTGGTCCTGCTGCCTGGGTGTCCTCCCTTAACGCTGCCCCATTGTCTCTGTCCCCCAGGTCCAGGACGAGGACCAGAAGCTGAAGTTTCTCGACAGCGTCTGCACCCTGTGCAGAACTGCCAAGGATGATGGCTTCTCCCAGGACCTGGATGATTTCTGCTGCAGATACAAGTTGGGAGAGATGATCCAGGTGAGGGTCTCGTGGTGCTCTGGGGAAGGGGCAAGGACCCTGAGCAGGCTGTGAGGGCAGCGTGTGAGCAAGGCAAGGCTCTGGTGGCAGTGGGTGCTGGCAGCTGCCAGGTTCCAGCCCAGCTGTGCTCTGCAGGTGCTGCTGAAGCTGGAGCCCAAGTACCAGATCTGTACCCAGGTGTGGCGGCTCACCATGCTCGCCCTCGCTGGACTGAGGTACCGGCCCATGGTGCCCGCAGACCCCTGCCCAGCGCTCCGTGCCCTCCTGCCCATCCGTCCTGGCAGCCCTGGCCCAGCGCTGCAGGAGACCTTGAGGAGCTGCTCCCAGCACCAGTGTCAAACTGGGCCCCTCTCTTGGCAGCACACTGGGGACGGTGCTGGAGAGGAAGAGAAAACTCTTAAGAGCATACTTTGAGAGCTTTTATTTCTTTCCTCCAAACGTGGAAATGCTGAGCCTGGAAGCGTCCCTGTGTGTTCATGTAAGTGCTGGGTGAACTGGAGGAGCCTCCAGTCTCTCTGGGCTGCTCCCGGCCACTCAATGCTGCCTTAGGACAAATATCCAAGGCAGGCCACGTCCTCAGCTTCACTTTCCCACCATCATCCCTTCATCCCTTGCCAGGCTCCAGCCACATGCAGCAATGGTGGCTGCTCTGCCCTCAGCTCATAGCCTGCTCCTGGGTCCCTCCCCTCACCCTGGGAGTTCAGGTCAGTCTTCTGAGGGTGGGAGGGACAGCAGAATTACAGCCCCTGCTCTCTGTCATCCTTGCAGACCCTGCATGCCATGGACAGCATGCTGGAGGTGATGATGCTCAGCTCTCCTGCCTTGGTAGCCAGCGAGATGTTGCAGGACATCCTGGAGGTCTGGCCAGTGCACACAGTGGGGGTCAGAGGACTGCTCCTCACTCTGGAGGGGAAGGAGCCTGGGATTGTGTCCAGTCTTGTCCTGGCTGCTGCCAAAGGAACCCTGTCCCAGCCAGAAGCAGGACACCCCCAGTGCCATGCAGGCAGAGCATGCTGTGGGGAGGGTGCCCAGCTGCCCTGGGGAAGCAGGGACTGGCCCAGAGCACAGTGCAGCAGCGAGCAGCTCTTGCCTTCCTTGCTGCCTGCCAGCTTTGCCTGGGGCCTTTGTGCCAGGCTTGCCAGGGCCCCCAGGGGCAGGAGCCCTCCTGGCAGCCTTTGCTTGAGGGCAGAGAAAACCTGGAGGGACAGTGCAGATGTGTCTCAGGAGTGGGGCTGAGCCACTGCTGCTGCTGGAGTGGGGATCTGTTTGTGGGGCTCACCTGCAGCTGCTCTCTTCTCTCTTCCAAGGAACTGCTGGATTACATGGACACAGTGGCAGTGCAGGAGAGGGTCATGGGCAGGGTGAGGCTGCTGAGCCATTTGCTGGCCGAGCCTTCCACTGTGCAGGTAAGGACCCGCCACCCTCCAGCCAGGCCATCCCTGTGCCCTGGAACAGCCAGAGCCCCAAAGTGCCTTCAGGCCTCAGCTGCCCACCCTCAGCCCTTCTTCTCTCCTGCCTGCCTCCCCCAGGCTGGTCAACATGAGGACAGCAGTGCTGCCAGTGGACAGATCCAGACGCCAGTCCTGGAGAGGCTGCTGGGCCATCTGTTTTTCAAGTTGTTTAGGAAAGAACAAACCATCTTGATGGTGCTGAATAGTCTGTGCTCCCTCCTCACATTCCTCTCTAAGCAGAAATGTAAGAGAAGCTGTGGTGGTTGCATCCCTGCGCACGGCCACATCCCCAGACACTCCTGCTTGTCTTCCTGGGCCTTGTGATGTCCCCTTGTTGTGCTTGGTGCAGGTGCCACCATGTCCCCAGTGCTGCTGTCACCCCCACTCCTGCCCCACACTCTCTCTCTCTCTGCCACGTTCTTGATGGTTCCACACAGCTGAGCTGCTCTTCCACGCAGGACTCAGCCCCACTCCACCCCTTCCCCACGTCCCCTGGACAGCTCCACTCTGCCACCCTCCATCCCTGTGAGCCCTTTCCCCTGCCCAGGACTGCAGTCCCGGTGTAAGTGGCGGCTGCATGCAGAGCTGCAGGGGCTCGGAGCTTCCCAGGCCAGCAGCAGTGGGTACAGACACTGGAGGCAGGTCCCCCTTTCCACCAGTGCCCACCACCTCCTCCCGTGACCAACGGCTCCCCAGCCATTCCTGCATCCCGACGCTCATCAGGTGGGGTCGGCTGCTGGCACAGCGGCTGTGTCTCAGCGAGGCATCCGTGTTTCCCCTCTCTTTAGGTGCCACACAGCCAGAGGTTCAGGCTGAGCTCTGAGCATTCTGGGAATCTGAGATCATCTCCTTGCTGAATGTGCCCAGCAGCTGGAGAGTTCAGGTAACAAGCCCTCCCCCTTGCTGGGCCTGTCATCCGTGGCATCAGCAGGGGATTTGTGTGTGCAGAGGGGTGCAGAATCAGCGGGGCTGTCCCTGGCGAAAACAGGAATTTGCGAGAAAATGCGAGAAATTGCGGGCAGGGAGTGTGAGGAGGAAAGGGTGGGAAATGTGAGGGTGCAAAATGGCGGCAAGCGTGAGGGGAGAAAAAGGGCGGGAAACGTGAGGGGAGGAAAAGGGGGGAAATGTGAGGGGAGAAAAAGGGGGGAAATATGGGGGGACGAAATGGTGGCGAATGTGAAGGGAAAAAGGGCGGGAAATGCGGAGAAATCTGGGAAATGTGAGGGGGAAATGGGGCAGGAAACGTGAAGGGAGAAAAATGGTGGGAAATGTGAGGGGAAAAAGGGCAGGAAACGTGAAGGGAGAAAAATGGTGGGAAATGTGAGGGGAGGAAATGGTGGGAAATGTGAGGGGACAAAGGGCGGGAAACGTGAGGGGAGGAAAAGGGGGGAAATGTGAGGGGACGAAATGGTGGGGAATGCAAGGGTGGGAAAATGGTGGGAAATGTGAAGGGAAAAAGGGCGGGAAATGTGAAGGGAGAAAAATGGTGGGAAATGTGAGGGGGACAAAATTGTGGGGAATATGAGGGGGGGGAAATGGTGGGAAACGTGAGGGCACAAGATGGCGGGAA
Source organism: Delichon dasypus (assembly GCA_037837765.1). Lineage (NCBI taxonomy): Eukaryota > Metazoa > Chordata > Aves > Passeriformes > Hirundinidae > Delichon > Delichon dasypus. Next base: position 49,254 of record JBBAXF010000085.1, on the reverse strand, counting down.
ACAGGGAAAAAGGATGGGAAATATGAGGGGGAAAAGGGCAGGAAATGTGAAGGGAGAAAAATGGTGGGGAATATGAGGGGGAAAAGGGCAGGAAATGTGAGGGGGGAAAATGGTGGGAAATGTGAGAGGAGAAAAGGGTGGGAAATGTGAGGGGAAAAAGGGTGGAAAACGTGAGGGGAGAAAAAGGGCAGGAAATGTGAGGGGACAAAAGGGTAGGAAATGTGAAAGGAGAAAAGGGGGGGAAACATGGGGGGGGAAAAAGCGGGAAATGTGAGGGGGGAAAATGGTGGGAAACGGGGTAAAATGGGGGGAAATGTGAGGGGGAAAGGGCAGGAAATGTGAAGGGAGAAAAAGGGTAGGAAATGTGAGAGGAGAAAAGGGTGAGAAACATGAGGGGGAAAAAGTGGGAAATGTGAGGGGGGAAAATGGTGGGAAACGGAAAAAGGGTGGGAAATGTGAGGGGAAAATGGCGGGAAACACGAGGGAAGAAAAGGGCGGGAAGCGTGAGGGGAGAAAATGATGGGAAATGGGCGTGGACAGAAGGGCGGGAAGTGTGAGAGGAAAAGTGCTGGGAAACTTGAGGGGGAAAAGGGTGGGAAACGCTAATAAAAAAGGGGGAAAATGGCGAGAAAAATGACAAAACCCCCAGGGGCGCTCCGTTTCCTGAACGCTGCCGCGGCCGCAGAGGATTGTGGATTGTGCGGGAATTCGGGGGGATCCCGCTTGGGGGGTGCATTTGTGTGCGTTTCGGGAACCTCAGACCCCCTCCCCAAATCGTGAGGCTCCCCAACTCCGAGGCCTCCCAAATACGACCTCCCAATTGGAACACCCCCCCAAAAATTAAGACCCCAAGACTGAGCCCCCCCCCCACTAAGACACCCCCTCAAATGTGCACCCCAATTCTCAAAATCTCAAAATTGTGAGCTCTGAAATTTCACCCCCACACACTTCCTCCCCCCAAAACGAGACCCTCACCATGGGACCCTCAAACCCGGCCCCCCAAATTTGAGCGACTCCCCCAAATCTGAGCCCCCCCCCCCCACACCCCCAAACTCCCCGTTTCCCCCCCTCCCCAAAAAAACTCACGGAGCCTCGGGAACGATAAAAAGGTCTCGGCAACACCCACGACACGCCCGTCACGATACACCGTAGAAAAGGGGGGGGGGGGGGCACCCCGGGGGGGACCCCTCGAACCCCCCCATCCCCCCAAAACCCGCGTGGGGAGGGGGGGGGGGAGAAAAGGAGGGAAGGGGCAGGGGGAGCCCCCCCAATATATATAATAATAATTATAATAATAATTAAAAAAAAAATCCCGAAATGAACAAAAATAAAATGGGGGGGGTGGGGGGGGGGGGGGGGGGGGGGAGGAGGAAAAGGAGAGAAGCCCCCCCCCCCACCGCACCCCCAAAATGGGGAGGGGGGCAAATAACCCCCCCCCCCGGCGGGGGAGGGGTTGTGTGTTGGACACCTGGGGGGGGGGAATTCGACCCCACCCAGGGGGGCAAATTGGGGGGGGGGGTGTAAATGTACCCCTGGGGGGGTTTAAATGCCCCGGGGGGGTGGGGGGGGAGCTGCCCCGGGGGGGGGCAAATACGACCCCCGGGGAGGGGAGGGGGGGGCAAATACAATATGATACATAGAGACTTTGAACATGTACACTATTTACAGCCCCCCGCCCCCCAAAATCCTGGGGGAGGGGGGGCAGATAAGGGGGGTCCTCCCCCACCCCCCAAAATCCCGAGGGGGGTGTGTGTGTGTGGGGGGGTCCCCTCCCTTTGAAACCCCCCCCCCCAAATTTATCCTCTGGGGGGGGGGGAACTTGGCAATAAATAGCTCGGCGGGGGGGTTGGAAAGGGGGGGGGGGCTGATGGTGATTTTGGGGACCCCTCCCCATCCCTTGGCAGGGCCCCCACCCCCCCCCACTTTGACCCCCGCCCCCCCTCCCCAAAATTTATGTACAGGTTCCCCTCGGGGGGCGGGGGGGGGGGGGGAGTGAGGGGTGGTCCCGGTTGGGGGGGGAGAGGCAAATTTTGGGGGATTTCCCCCCTCCCCCCCAAAAAAACCCTGTTGGCTGCCTGGGGGTTGAGGGGGGACCCCAAGGGGACCCCCAAAATTAGGGACCCCCCAAAAAATCGGGCCCCCACCCCGGGCGGAGCGTGGGGGCTGCTAATAGACATTTATACATATATATAAATAGGGGGGGGTCTCCACCGGGGGGGGGGGCGTTTTGGGGGGGGTGGGGGTCGGGACGCCCCATTTTTTTTTTTGTGGGGGGGGGGGGGGTCCCTGTGCCTCTGTCGATGCCAGAGCCCCCCCACCCCAGAGAAAAGGGGGATGGGGGGCTCCCAGTCCGGTTTGGGGGATCCCCCAAAGTGTGTGGGGTCCCTGTTTTGGGGGGGGGGGGCAGCCCTGTTCCTTGAGGGGGAGGTGTCGTCCCCCCCCCCGATTTTATTTTTTGGGGGGGGGGGTGTCCCTGTCCCCAGGGCTGTGGCCTTTGTCCCCATGGGAGGCATCCCCCGTTTTTGGGGGTGTCCCCACTTCTGGGGAGCCCCCCCAGCTCAGGAGCTGCTGTTTCCTGGGGGGGGGGGGTGTGTGTGTTTGCTCTCCCCCCAGCTCCCCCCATATTTTGGAGGGGGGGGGGTTTGGTCTCCCCCGATTTTTTGGGGTGCTCTGGGGTGCATCCGCCGTGTCCCCCATCCCCGCTGCAGCAGGTTCACTCCTCATCCCGGAGCCCCCCCCCCCCCCCCAATTTCCAGAGGCTTTTGGGATCACCCCCATTATTTTTTTGGGGGGGTCCCCCCGTATTTTGGGGGTGTGTGGGGGGGTCCAGCTGTGTGAGGGGGTCCAGCTGCAGGGGGGCTCAGTCCTCGTCCCGCCCCTCGGGGGCCCGCGCCCCGTTTCTGGGGGACCCTCGCCCCGTTTCTGAGGGACCCTCGCCCCATTTCTGGGGGACCCCTCGCCCCGTTTCGGGGGGGCCCTGGCCCTGTTTCGGGGGGGCCCTGGCCCCGTTCCCCGGGGGGGCCCTGGCCCCGTTCCCGGGGGGGTCCCCGGTTCTGCTGCGGGTTTCGGGGGGCTCAGGCGCACTTGGCCCTCGCCTGGGCCAGGAGGTCGCTGAAGGAGTCGAAGAGGCGCTCGAGCCAGGGCTGGTTGCGCATGCAGCGCTGCACCACCTCCGCCTGCCCCAGGTCCTCGGCGCGGCCCTCGATGGCCGTCGTCTGCGGGGACACGGCCGGGGTCAGCGCGGGGTCAGCATGGGGTCAGCGCGGGGTCACGGCGGGGTCAGCGCGGGGTCAGCGCGGGGTCACGGCGGGGTCAGCATGGGGTCAGCGTGGGGTCAGCACGGGGTCAGGGCGGGGTCCAGAGTGGGGTCATCATGGGGTCAGCGTGGGGTCAGGGAGGGGTCAGAGCGGGGTCAGGGCATGGGTCAGCACAGGGTCACGGCAGTGGTCAGGGCGGGGTCACAGTGGGGTCAGCATGGGGTCACAGCAGGGGTCAGGGCAGGGTCAGAGTGGGGTCACGGCAGGGTCAGTGCGGGGTCACAGTGGGGTCAGGGCAGGGTCAGGGCGGGGTCAGCATGGGTCAAGGTGGGGTCAGCACGGGTCACTGTGGGGTCAGGGCTCAGGGTGTGGTCAGACCGTGGTCAGCGTGGGGTCAGGGCGTGGTCAGGGCATGGTCAGGGTGGGGTCAGGGTGTGGTCAGGGTGTGGTCAGGGTGGGGTCAGTGCGTGGTCAGCGTGGTCACCAGGACAGGGAATGGTCAGTGGGACAGAGGAGATGATCAGTGTGTGGCCAGCATGAAGAGGGATGGTCAGTAGGGCACGCTGGGGTCACTGTGGGGTCACCCGGATGGGGAATGGTCAGCGGGATGGAGGAGATGGTCATGTGTGGGTCACCAGGACAGGGGATGGTCAGCGGGATGGAGGAGATGGTCACTGTGGTCACCAGGACAGGAATGGTCAGTGGGCTGGAGGAGATGGTCAGTGTGTGGCCAGCATGAAGGGGCCTGGTCAATGCCATGGTGACCATGAAGGGGATGGTTAGTAGGACACGGCCAGGGTCACTGTGGGGTCACCAGGACAGGGAATGGTCAGCGGGACAGAGGAGATGGTCACTGTGGTCACCAGGATGGGAATGGTCAGTGGGATGGAGAGGAGATGGTCACTGTGGTCACCAGGATGGGGATGGTCAGTGGAGGAGGAGATGGTCACTGTGGTCACCAGGACAGGGAATGGTCAGTGGGATGGAGGAGATGGTCACTGTGGTCACCAGGATGGGAATGGTCAGTGGGATGGAGAGGAGATGGTCACTGTGGTCACCAGGACAGGAATGGTCAGTGGGACAGAGGAGATGGTCACTGTGGTCACCAGGGATGGGAATGGTCAGCGGGATGGAGGAGGATGGTCACTGTGGTCACCAGGATGGAATGGTCAGTGGGATGGAGGAGATGGTCACTGTGGTCACCCAGGATGGGAATGGTCAGTGGGATGGAGGAGATGGTCACTGTGGGTCACCAGGACAGGAATGGTCAGTGGGATGGAGAGGAGATGGTCACCTGTGGTCACCAGGACAGGGAATGGTCAGTGGGCTGGAGGAGATGGTCACTGTGGTCACCAGGACAGGGAATGGTCAGTGGGACGGAGGAGATGGTCAGTGTGTGGCCAGCATGAAGGGGCTGGTCAATGCCATGTGACCATGAAGGGGATGGTCAGTAGGGACACAGCCAGGGTCACTGTGGGGTCACCAGGACAGGGAATGGTCAGTGGGATGGAGGAGATGGTCACTGTGGTCACCAGGACAGGAATGGTCAGTGGGATGGAGAGGAGATGGTCACTGTGGTCACCAGGACAGGGAATGGTCAGCGGATGGAGAGGAGATGGTCACTGTGGTCACCAGGACAGGAATGGTCAGTGGATGGAGAGGAGATGGTCACTGTGGTCACCAGGACAGGAATGGTCAGCGGATGGAGAGGAGATGGTCACTGTGGTCACCAGGACAGGAATGGTCAGTGGGACGGAGGAGATGGTCACTGTGGTCACCAGGATGGGAATGGTCAGCGGGATGGAGAGGAGATGGTCACTGTGGTCACCAGGACAGGAATGGTCAGTGGGATGGAGAGGAGTTGGTCACTGTGGTCACCAGGACAGGAATGGTCAGAGGGATGGGAGGAGATGGTCACTGTGGTCACCAGGACAGGAATGGTCAGTGGGATGGAGAGGAGATGGTCACTGTGGTCACCAGGACAGGGAATGGTCAGTGGATGGAGAGGAGATGGTCACTGTGGTCACCAGGACAGGGAATGGTCAGTGGACGGAGGAGATGGTCACTGTGGTCACCAGGACAGGGAATGGTCAGTGGGACAGAGGAGATGGTCACTGTGGTCACCAGGACAGGGAATGGTCAGTGGGACAGGGAATGGTCAGTGGGATGGAGAGGAGATGGTCAGTGTGGTCACCAGAACAGGAATGGTCAGTGGGATGGAGAGGAGATGGTCACTGTGGTCACCAGGACAGGATGGTCAGTGGGACGGAGGAGATGGTCACTGTGGTCACCAGGACAGGAATGGTCAGTGGGACAGGGAATGGTCAGTGGGATGGAGAGGGAGATGGTCACTGTGGTCACCAGGACAGGGAATGGTCAGCGGGATGGAGAGGAGATGACCGCTGTGAGAGGAGCGGTCACTGCCAGAAGTGACCGCCAGCATGGGACCGTGAGGGGGGACGGACACAGGTGACAGGGCGTGTCCCACGCTCGGGGGGCGTGTCCCAGGTGTGGACACAGGGGGCGTGTCCCCCCTTGGGGGGCGTGTCCCCTGCTTTGGGGGCACGTCCCAGGTGTGACACAGGTGTGATACAGGTGTGTCCCGCACTTTGGGGGCGTGTCCCCCACTTTAGGGGCGTGTCCCCCATTTTGGGGGCGTGTCCCACACTTTGGGGGCGTGTCCCCACCGGGGGCGTGTCCCCCACTTTGGGGGCGTGTCCCCCACTTTGGGGGTCGTGTCCACATTTTAGGGGCGTGTCCCACACTTTGGGGGCGTGTCCCCCACTTTAGGGGCGTGTCCCCCATTTTTGTGGGCGTGTCCCCATTTTAGGGGCGTGTCCACCACTTTGGGGGCGTGTCCCCATTTTAGGGGCGTGTCCACCACTTTGGGGGCGTGTCTCCATTTTAGGGGCGTGTCCCCCATTGTGGGGGCGTGTCTCCCATTTTAGGGGCGTGTCCCCCCATTTTGGGGGCGTGTCCCCCGCTTTGAGGGCGTGTCCCCATTTTAGGTGCGTGTCCCCGGGGGCGCGTCCCACACTTTAGGGGCGTGTCCCCCTCTTTGGGGGCGTGTCCCCCACTTTGGGGGCGTGTCCCCATTTTAGGGGCGTGTCCCCCATTTTGGGGGCGTGTCCCCCGCATTAGGGGGCGTGTCCCCGGGGCGTGTCCCCGCTTTGGGGGTGTGTCCCCACTTTAGGGGCGTGTCCCCGGGGCGTGTTCCCCCCGCATTAGGGGGCGTGTCCCGGGGCGTGTCCCGCCCAAGGTGCGCTCACCTCGTCCTTGCAGCGCAGGAAGGTGTGGTACTTGTAGTGGTGCAGGGAGTGGTAGAGCGTGTACAGGAACGACTTCTCCACCTCCACCTTGAACTCCTGCGGGACCCCGCGTCAGGGACCCCAAACTCACCGGGACCCCCGGGTCCAGGGACCCCCAAACACACCTGGGACCCCCAAACTCACCCGGGACCCCCGCGTCAGGGACCCCCGCGTCAGGGACCCCCAAACACACCTGGGACCCCCAAACTCACCCGGGACCCCCGCGTCAGGGACCCCCCGGGTCAGGGACCCCGCGTCAGGGACCCCCGGGTCAGGACCCCCAAACACACCTGGGACCCCCAAACACACCCGACACCCTGGGGACCCCCCAAACTCACCTGGGACCCCCAAACTCACCCGACACCCCTGGGACCCCCAAAACACACCTGGGACCCCCGGGTCAGGGAACCCTGGGTCAGGGACCCCCACGTCAGGGACCCCCGGGTCAGGGACCCCCCAAACACACCTGGGACCCCCGTGTCAGGGACCCCCGTGTCAGGGACCCCCCGGGTCAGGGACCCCCAAACACACCTGGGACCCCCGGGTCAGGGACCCCCGGGTCAGGGACCCCCAAACTCACCCGAGACCCCCGGGTCAGGGACCCCCCGCGTCAGGGACCCCCGGGTCAGGGACCCCCAAACTCACCCGACACCCCCGGGACCCCCAAAATCACCTGGGACCCCCAAAATCACCTGTGACCCCCAAAATCACTTGAGACCACCTGGACCCCCCCAAACTCACCGAGGACCACCTGGGACCCCCCTGAGACCCCTCAAACACACCCGAGACCCCCTGGGACCCCCCCCGGAACTCACCTGAGACCCCCTCTGGTGACCTCCAAACCCCACCTGTGCCCCCCAGCCCCACCCGTGCCCCCACTGTGACCCCCTCAGCCCCACGTGAGCCCCCTCAGCCCCACCTGTGCCCCCATCTGTGCCCCCAGCCCCACCCGTGCCCCCCATACCCACCTGTGCCACCCAGCCCCACCTGTGAACCCTCTGTGACCCCCCCCAAACTCACCTGAGACCCTCTCTGTGACCTCCAAACCCCACCTGTGCCCCCCCTGTGCCCCCCAGCCCCACGTGAGCCCCCACTGTGACCCCCTCAGCCCCACCTGTGACCCCACCTGCGCCCCCCAGCCCCACGCGTGCCCCCAGCCCCACACGTGCTCCCCAGCCCCACGCGTGCCCCCAGCCCCACTGCGTGCCCCCAGCCCCACGCGTTCCCGTACCTGCGGTTTGCCCACGCTCCTCTTCACCTTGCTGAGGGTTTTGCGGTTGTAGGGGTCCCCGCCGGGGCGCAGCTTCACCAGGGACTCGGCGGGTTCCGTGTGCAGCTGGGAAAGGTGTGCAGGGCCTCCTGCGGGGGCACCGGGTACACCTGGGGGGCACCGGGGGCACCTGGGGGGCACATGGGGGGCACCGGGTCACCTGGGGGGCACTGGGGACACCTGGGGGGCACTGTGGGGGGCACCGGGTCACCTGGGGGGCACTGGGGACAACCTGGGGGGCACCTGGGGGTGACCTGGAGACACCTGGGACAGCTGGGGAAAGGTGTGCAGGGCCTCCTGCGGGGGCACCGGGTCACCTGGGGGGCACCGGGGGCACTGGGGAGCACCTGGGGGGCACCTGGGACACCTGGGGGGCACCTGGGACACTGGGACAGCTGGGGGCACCTGGGGGGCACCTGGGACACCTGGGGGGCACCTGGAACACCTGGGACAGCTGGGGGGCACCTGGGGGGCACCTGGGGCACTTGGGACACCTGGGGGGCACCTGGGACACCTCAGCCCCCACAGACCTGGCTCATTCCCCCTGAGGGCCCCACAACCACCCCTGCAGAGCCCCCAGCCCCAGAGCAACCCCCAAACCCCACAGATCCATCCCGGGATCCATCCCAGCCCCATAGATCCATCCCGAGATCCATCCCAGCCCCACGGACCATCCCAGCCCCATAGATCCATCCCGAGATCCATCCCAGCCCCACGGATCCATCCCAGCCCCATAGATCCATCCCGAGATCCATCCCAGCCCCATGGATACATCCCAGCCCCACAGATCCATCCCGGGATCCATCCCAGCCCCATGGATACATCCCAGCCCCACAGATCCATCCTGGGATCCATCCCAGCCCCACGGATCCCCCCAGCCCCACGGATCCCCCCCAGCCCTACGGATCCCTCCCAGCCCCACGGAT
>JBBAXF010000085.1:0-40393 GCA_037837765.1 Delichon dasypus | reverse complement strand
GAAATTTGATTTTTGGCTGGTGGGGGGAAAAAAATCAGATTTTTGGCTGGTGGGGGGAAAAATTTTGATTTTGGCTGGTGAGGCAAAAAGAAATCTGATCTTTGGCTGTGGGACAAAAAAAATCTGACACTTGGCTTTTTTGGGGAAAAAAAAATCAGATTTTTGCTTTTGGGGGGAAAAAAAAATCAGATTTTTGGCTGGTGGGGGGGAAGTCTGATTTTTGGGTGGTGGGTGCGGGCTGAGCCGTGGCACCAAAGGGGCACCCAGAGGTCCAGGCCCCACGGGTCACCCCAAAACCCGGCTGCGAGTCACCGCTGCTGAGTCGGCGTCGGCCAACCGGGCGGGGAGGAGTCGTTTTGGGTGTGAAAATGGGGATTTTGGGCGCTCTGCTTCGGCGCCGGCCCAGCCTCGTCGTGTCACCGTCACCCCACCGCCGAGAGCCCTTTCCTCGGCCCAATCCCACCCGGAGGTGCCGCCTCGGCAGCGCGTCCTCACCTTGAGGAACCTGTTGGCCCTGCCCACGGCGCCGACCTTGCCGTGTAGTTGATGAAGCCGGCGTTGCCCTCGGTGGCCCGTAGAACTCGCGGACGTCCACGGGCCCGAAGCGCCGCAGGAACTCCTCCCACACCTCGGCCCTCATGCCGTTGCCCAGCGCCATGCGCACGCCGTGCCGCCGGTCGTCGGCGTGCTGCGGGGAGGCGACGGAGGGACGGCGGCCGCCTCGGCGCGCGGCCGGAGCGGCGCCGGGCCCCTCGGGGCGGGGGGGCGGCGGGGCCTCACCTGGGGCGTGTTGCACAGGTAGCGCATCAGCTCGCCCACGTACTGGATGACGGAGACGTTGTAGCGGCGGCAGTCGGCCCAGAAGTGGGAGGCCGAGAACTTGGAGCGCAGGACGCAGGTGGCTCCTGGGGACAGGGCGCGGGGACGGTGAGAGCGCAGCTCGTCTCTTGTGGCTGGTGTCTTCATCGGTGCGTCATCCATCCATCCATCCTTCAGCCATCATTCATCCATATATCCTTACATCCATCATTCATCCATATATCAGCCATCATCCATCCATCATCCATCATCCATCCATCCATCCTTCAGCCATCATCCATCCTTCAGCCATCCATCATCCATCCATCATCCATCCTTCAGCCATCCATCCATCATCCATCCATCATCCATCATCCATCCTTCAGCCATCATCCATCCATATATCCTTACATCCATCATCCATCCATCCATCCATCATCCATCCATCCATCATCATCCATCCATCATCCATCATCCATCCACCATCCATCCACCATCCATCCATCATCCACCCCTCCATCCTTCATCCATCCATCATCCATCCATCCATCCATCCTTCAGCCATCCATCATCCATCCATCCATCCATCATCCATCCATCCATCCTTCAGCCATCATCCATCCTTCAGCCATCCATCATCCATCCATCATCCATCCTTCAGCCATCCATCCATCATCCATCCATCATCCATCCTTCAGCCATCATCCATCCATATATCCTTACATCCATCATCCATCCATCCATCCATCATCCATCCATCCATCATCCATCCATCCATCATCCATCATCCATCCACCATCCATCCACCATCCATCCATCATCCACCCTCCATCCTTCAGCCATCCATCATCCATCCATCCATCCATCCTTCAGCCATCCATCATCCATCCATCCATCCATCATCCATCCATCCATCATCCATCCATCCATCATCCATCATCCGTCCACCATCCATCCATCATCCATCCATCCATCCATCATCCATCCATCCATCATCCATCATCCATCCATCATCCATCCATCCATCATCCATCCATCCATCCATCATCCTTCCATCATCCACCCCTCCATCCTTCAGCCATCCATCATCCATCCATCATCCATCATCCATCCATCCATCATCCATCCATCCATCATCCATCCATCATCCATCCATCCATCCATCATCCATCATCCATCATCCATCCATCATCCATCATCCATCATCCATCCATCCATCCATCCATCATCCATCCATCATCCATCCATCATCCATCCATCATCCATCATCCATCCATCCATCCATCATCCATCATCCATCATCCATCCATCCATCCATCCATCATCCATCCATCCATTATCCATCCATCCATCCATCATCCATCCATCCATCCATCCATCCATCATCCATCCATCATCCATCCATCATCCATCCATCCATCCATCATCCATCCATCCATCATCCATCCATCCATCATCCATCATTCATCATCATCCATCCATCCATCCATCATTATCCATCCATCATCCATCCATCCATCATCCATCCATCCATCCATCATCCATCCATCATCCATCCATCATCCATCATCCATCCATCCATCATCCATCCATCATCCATCATCCATCATCCCATCCATCCATCATCCATCCATCCATCCATCATCTATCCATCCATCCATCCATCACCCATCCCTCCATCGTGTCCCGTTCCCGGTTTTGGGGTACGTACCGACCTCCAGGCAGCCCCCGAGCCCGATCAGCAGCCCGGCCGAGTGGTAGAGCGGCAGCGTGGTGTAGACGACGTCGTCGGGCCGCAGGCCGCAGATCCGGCCCAGGCTGGCCACCATCATCAGCTTCATCTCCGTGATCACCGCCGCCTTGGGCAGCCCTGGGGGGGACAGCAGGACCGGTGGGACCGGTGGGAGCAGTCCTGGGGTGGGCTGGGACACACCGGGACCAGGTGGGGCCACCATGGTCAGCCCCCAGGACACCTCCAACCTCTCTGTGCTGACCTGTCCACATGGACATGGCTGGGACACACCTGGCCCAGGTGGGGCCACCACCGTCTGTCCCCAGGACATCTCCGAGCTGCCGGTGCTGACCTGTCCATGTGGACACTGCCAGGACACACCTGGACCAGGTGGAGCTCGATGGTCAGCCCCCAGGACACCTCCAACCTGCCCGTGGAGCTCGATGGTCAGCCCCCAGGACACCTCCAACCTGCCCGTGCTGACCTGTCCATGTGGACACGGCTGGGTCACACCTGGCCCAGGTGGATCTCCATGGTCAGGGCTGGAGAAGCCCCCCAGGCTCCGTGGTGCTGCCTGTGCTGACCTGTCCACGTGGACATGGCCTGGTCGCACCTGGCCCAGGTGGATCCACCATGGTCAAGGCTGGAGAGCCCCCCCAGGCCCCTCGGTGCTGCTCATGCTGAGCTGTCCATATGGACATGACCAAGTCACACCCGGCCCAGGTGGATCTCGATGGTCAGGGCTGGAGAAGCCCCCCAGGCTCTGCAGTGCTGCTCATGCTGACCTGTCCACGTGGACATGGCTGGGTCACACCTGGCCCAGGTGGATCCACCAGTGACAACCCCCAGGACACCTCCAACCTCTCCATGCTGAGCTGTCCACGTGGATATGGCTGGGTCACACCTGGCCCAGGTGGATCTCGATGGTCAGGGCTGGAGAAGCCCCCCAGGCCCCTCGGTGCTGCCCGTGGTGACCTGTTCATGTGGACACAGCTGGGTCACACCTGGCCCAGGTGGATCCACCATGGTCAAGGCTGGAGAAGCCCCCCAGGCCTCTGCAGTGCTGCCTGTGCTGACCTGTCCATGTGGACATGGCCGGGTCACACCTCGCCAGGTGGATCTCGATGGTCAAGGCTGGAGAAGCCCCCCAGGCCCCTCGGTGCTGCCCGTGCTGACCTGTCCATGTGGACATGGCCTGGTCACACCTGGCCCAGGTGGATCCACCAGTGACAGCCCCCAGGACACCTCCAACCTCTCCATGCTGAGCTGTCCACGTGGACATGGCCTGGTCACACCTGGCCCAGGTGGATCCACCATGGTCAAGGCTGGAGAAGCCCCCAGGCCCCTCGGTGCTGCCTGTGCTGACCTGTCCACATGGACACGGCCTGGTCACACCTGGCCCAGGTGGATCTCCATGGTCAATGCTGGAGAAGCCCCCCAGGCCCCTCAGTGCTGCTCATGCTGACCTGTCCACGTGGACACGGCCTGGTCACACCTGGCCCAGGTGGCTCCACCAGTGACAGCCCCCAGGACACCTCCAACCTCTCCATGCTGAGCTGTCCACGTGGATATGGCTGGGTCACACCTGGCCCAGGTGGATCTCGATGGTCAGGGCTGGAGAAGCCCCCCCCGGCCCTGCGGTGCTGCCTGTGCTGACCTGTCCACATGGACATGGCCTGGTCACACCTGCCCCAGGTGAATCCACCATGGTCAGAGCTGGAGAAGCCCCCCAGGCCCCGCGGTGCTGCCCATGTTGACCTGTCCATGTGGACATGGCCTGGTCACACCTGCCTCAGGTGGATCCACCATGGACAGCCCCCAGGACACCTCCAACCTCTCCATGCTGACCTGTCCATGTAGACACTGCCAGGTCACACCTGACCCAGGTGGATCCACCATGGTCAAGGCTGGAGAAGCCCCCCAGGCTCTGCAGTGCTGCCTGTGCTGACCTGTCCATGTGGACACGGCCGGGTCACACCTGGCCCAGGTGGATCTCGATGGTCAAGGCTGGAGAAGCCCCCCAGGCCCCTCGGTGCTGCCCGTGCTGACCTGTTCATGTGGACACGGCCTGGTCACACCTGGCCCAGGTGGATCCACCAGTGACAGCCCCCAGGACACCTCCAGCCTCTCCATGCTGACCTGTCCACGTGGACATGGCTGGGTCACACCTGGCCCAGGTGGATCTCGATGGTCAGGGCTGGAGAAGCCCCCCAGGCCCCTCGGTGCTGCTCATGCTGACCTGTCCACATGGACATGGCCTGGTCCCACCTGCCCCAGGTGGATCCTCCATGGTCAAGGCTGGAGAAGCCCCCCAGGCCCCGCGGTGCTGCCCGCGCTCCCCGCCCGGGCGGTGCCGCGCTCACCGGTGGTGCCGGAGGTGTAGATGTACATGGCCTTGGAGTCGGCGCCGACGCCGGCGCGGTGCCGGGCGGGCAGCGGCTCGTCGGGCGCCGCCTCGATGTCCGGGAGCAGCGCCTCCACCCCCGGCGTGGGCGACGCGGAGCTCAGGTAGAAAACGCGAACGCCGTCGCGTTCCAGGTCCGGCAGCACCTCCTCCACGGCCTGGCGGAGCTCTGCGGGGACACGGGGACACGGGAACGTCCCGCGGGGACCGGGGACACGGGGAACGCCCCGCGGGGACCGGGGACAGCCGCGATCGGGGACATCGGGAACGTCCCGCGGGGATCGGGGACACGGGGACACGGGGAACGTCCCACAGGGATCGGGGACACGGGGACACGGGGAATGTCCCACGGGGATCAGGGACACGGGGACACGGGGAACGTCCCGCGGGGATCGGGGACAGCCGGGATCGAGGACATCGGGAACGTCCCGCGGGGATCGGGGACACGGGGACACGGGAACGTCCCGCGGGGACCGGGGACAGCCGCGATCGGGGACATCGGGAACGTCCCGCGGGGATCGGGGACACGGGGACACGGGAATGTCCCACAGGGATCGGGGACACGGGGACACGGGGAACGTCCCACAGGGATCGGGGACACGGGGAACGTCCCACGGGGATCGGGGACAAAGGGGACACCGGGAATGTCCCACGGGGATCAGGGACACGGGGACACGGGGAACGTCCCGCGGGGATCGGGGACAGCCGGGATCGGGGACACCGGGAATGTCCCGTGGGATCAGTGACACGGGGACACGGGGAACGTCCTGCAGGGATCAGGGACATGGGGACACGGGAATGTCCCGCGGGGATCGGGGAGAGCCGGGATCAGGGACACGGGGAATGTCCCATAGGGATCAGGGACAGCGGGGACACGGGGAACGTCCCCCGGGGATCGGGGACAGCCGGGATCGAGGACATCGGGAATATCCCGCGGGGATCAGTGACACGGGGACACGGGGAACGTCCCGAGGGGACCGGGGACACGGGAACGTCCCGCAGGGATCAGGGACACGGGAATTGTCCCGCGGGGATCGGGGACAGCGGGGATCAGGGACACGGGGACACGGGGACGTCCTGCGGGGATCTGGGACACCGGGAATGTCCCGCAGGGATCAGGGACACCAGGAATGTCCCGCAGGGATCAGGGACACGGGGACACGGGAACGTCCCGCGGGGACCGGGGACACGGGAACGTCCCACGGGGATCAGGGACAACGGGGACACGGGGAATGTCCCGTGGGGGTCAGGGAAAACAAGGATCAGGGACACCAGGAATGTTCCACGGGGATCAGGGACAGCAGGAACGTCCCGCGGGGATCGGAGACACGGGGACACGGGAACGTCCTGCGGGGATCAGGGACATCGGGGAATGTCCCACGGGGACTGGGGACAGCAGGGATCAGGGACACGGGGACATGGGGAATGTCCTGTGGGGATCTGGGACAGCCTGGATTGGGGACACCGGGAATGTCCCGCGGGGATCACAGACAGTGGGGATCAGGGACACGGGGAATGTCCCACGGGGATCAGGGACATGGGGACACCGGGAATGTCCCGCGGGGATCAGGGCTGGGAGGGGACAGAGGGGAGAGCCAGAATGGGCACCTGTCCAGGTGAGTCATGGATGGGTGGACCAAGGCACCCAGGTGAACCCAGGTACCCCAAATTGGCACCTGGACAGGTGAGGATCCCTGGAATCGTGGATGGGGGATCCCAGGTGGACACCCCAAGGTACCCCCAGATGGGCACCTGGCCAGGTGGGCACCCTCTGGGCCAGGGATAGGTGAGCCAAGGTGCCCAGGTGAACCCAGGTATCCCAAATGGACACTTGGCCAGGTGGGCACCCTGGGAATCAGGATGGGGGGATCCCAGGTGTCCAGGTGAACCCAGGGACCCCAAATGGGCACCTGGCCAGGTGAGGATCCCAGGAGTCATGGGTGGGTGAGCCAAGGCACCCAGGTGAACCCAGGTACCCCAAATTGGCACCTGGCCAGGTGGGCGCCCCAGACATCCCAAACAGGTGCCCAAAGCTGCCCAGGTGGGCGCCGGGCACATCCCAAATGTGACCCCGGATTGTGCAGGGTGACACAAAGATCCAGGACAGGGACAGAGGGATTCCAGGGAATCCTGAACTTCCCTGAGGGACACCCTGAGCACCCCACACACAGGGACACAGAGGGACAGTGACACACACACAGGGACGGTGACACACACAGGGACAGTGACACAGAGGGACAGTGACACACAGGGACGGTGACACACAGGGACACACAGGGACAGTGACACACAGTGACACAGAGGGACACACAGGGACACCCTGAGCACCCCACACACAGTGACACAGAGGGACGGTGACACACAGGGACACACAGGGACAGTGACACACAGTGACACACAGGGACAGTGACACACACGGACGGTGACACACAGGGACACACAGTGACACACAGGGACACACAGGGACAGTGACACACAGGGACACACAGGGACAGTGACACACACAGGGACAGTGACACACAGGGACACACAGGGACACCCTGAGCACCCCACACACAGTGACACACAGGGACAGTGACACACACAGTGACACACAGTGACACAGAGGGACAGTGACACACAGGGACGGTGACACACAGGGACGGTGACACACAGGGACACACAGGGACAGTGACACACAGTGACACACAGGGACAGTGACACACAGGGACACAGAGGGACACCCTGAGCACCCCACACACAGTGACACAGAGGGACGGTGACACACAGGGACGGTGACACACAGGGACAGTGACACACAGGGACACCCTGAGCACCCCACACACAGGGACACACAGGGACAGTGACACACAGAGGGACAGTGACACACAGTGACACACAGGGACAGTGACACACAGTGACAGACAGGGACAGTGACACACAGGGACAGTGACACACACAGAGACAGTGACACACAGTGACACACAGGGACAGTGACACACAGTGGCAGACAGGGACGGTGACACACAGGGACAGTGACACACAGGGACAGTGACACACACAGGGACACCCTGAGCACCCCACACACAGTGACACACAGGGACAGTGACACAAACAGGGACGGTGACACACAGGGACACACAGGGACAGTGACACACAGGGACAGTGACACACAGGGACACCCTGAGCACCCCACACACAGTGACACACAGGGACAGTGACACACAGGGACAGTGACACACAGGGACACACAGGGACAGTGACACACAGTGACACACAGTGACACACACAGGGACACACAGGGACAGTGACACACACAGGGACGGTGACACACAGGGACAGTGACACACAGGGACACCCTGAGCACCCCACACACACTGACACACAGGGACAGTGACACACAGGGACAGTGACACACACAGGGACAGTGACACACACAGGGACGGTGACACACAGGGACACACAGGGACGGTGACACTCAGTGACACACAGGGACAGGGACACACAGTGACACACACACAGGGACAGTGACACACAGGGACAGTGACACAGACACAGGGACAGTGACACACACACACACACAGGTACAGTGACACAGAGGGACAGTGACACACAGTGACACACACACAGTGACACACACACAGTGACACACACAGTGACACACAGGGACAGTGACACACACACACAGGTACAGTGACACAGAGGGACAGTGACACACAGTGACACACACACAGTGACACACAGGGACAGTGACACACACAGGGACAGTGACACAGACACAGGGACACACACAGGGACGGTGACACACAGGGACACACACACACACACAGGTACAGGGACACACAGGGACACACACACAGTGACACACACACAGTGACACACACAGTGACACACACAGTGACACACAGGTACAGTGACACACACAGTGACACACACAGTGACACACACAGTGACAGTGCCACCAGGGCTGGCCAGGACAAGGTGACACCTCTCATGTCCCCACCGCCCCCCGACCACCCCATCCAGTGCGGGTTTCCCCAGCCCCTGGAAGGCTCTGTTTGTCCCCTGTCACCAGGGCCGGTGACAGCCAGGGTGGCCTTGGTGACAACAATCCTGCCATGATCCCAAAACCCCCCTTGAACACCCCACTGTCGCCCTGTCACCAGGGCTGGTGACACTTGGTGACAACAACCCCCCATGATCCCAAATACCCCCCGTCTCTCCATTTGTCCCCTCTCACCAGGGCTGGTGACAACAGGGTGGCCTTGGTGACCACGATCTCATCTCCCAAAGCCCCTCAACGTCCCACTGTCCCCTGTCACCGGGGCTGGTGACAACCAGGGTGGCTTTGGTGGCCCACCACGATCCCAAAGCCCCCAGTGCCCCGCTGTCCCCTCTCACGGGGTCTGGTGACAACAGGGTGACCTTGGTGACCAGAACTCCACCTCCCAGAGCCCCTCAATGTCCCACTGTCCCCTGTCACCGGGACTGGTCAGCACCAGGGTGACCTTGGTGACCACAAACCCATCTCCCAGAGCCCCTCAATGTCCCACTGTCCCCTGTCACCGGGACTGGTCAGCACCAGGGTGACCTTGGTGACCACAACTCCATCTCCCAGAGCCCCCCAACGTCCCACTGTCCCCTGTCACCGGGGCTGGTGACAACAGGGTGACCTTGGTGGCCCACCACGATCCCAAAGCCCCCTGAACTCCACGTTTGTCCCCTCTCACTGGGACTGGCCAGCACCAGGGTGACTTTGGTGACCACAACTCCACCTCCCAAAGCCCCTCAATGTCCCACTGTCCCCTGTCACCGGGGCTGGTGACAACAGGGTGACCTTGGTGGCCCACCACGATCCCAAAGCCCCTCAATGTCCCCTTTGTCCCCTCTCACCGGGGCTGGCCAGCACCAGGGTGACTTTGGTGACCACAACTCCATCTCCCAAAGGCCCTCAACGTCCTGTTTGTCCCCTGTCACCAGGGCTGGTGACAACAGGGTGACCTTGGTGGCCCACCACGATCCCAAAGCCCCCTGAACTCCACGTTTGTCCCCTCTCACCAGGACTGGCCAGCACCAGGGTGACTTTGGTGACCACAACTCCACCTCCCAAAGGCCCCCAGTGCCCCGCTGTCCCCTCTCACTGGAACTGGTGACAACCAGGGTGACCTTGGTGACCACAACTCCACCTCCCAAAGCCCCTCACTGCCCCGCTGTCCCCTGTCACTGAAACTGGTGACAACAGGGTGACCTTGGTGGCCCACCACGATCCCAAAGCCCCCTGAACTCCACGTTTGTCCCCTCTCACAGGGTCTGGTGACAACAGGGTGGCCTTGGTGACCATAAACTCATCTCCCAGAGCCCCCCAATATCCTGTTTGTCCCCTCTCACCGGGGCTGGCCAGCACCAGGGTGACCTTGGTGGCCCACCACGATCCCAAAGCCCCCTGAACTCCACGTTTGTCCCCTCTCACCGGGGCTGGCCAGCACCAGGGTGGCCTGGGCGGCCTCCAGCGCGTGCCGCAGCGCCCGTCCCCGCACGTTGGAGTTGAGACAAGCCATGGGGCAGCCCAGCTTGGCCAGCGCCAGCCACGTCCACAGGTAAGCGGGCTCGTTGGGCAGGAACACGGCCACGGTGCGGCCGCTCCGCAGCCCCAGGCGCCTCCAGAGGGCCCAGGCCGCTCGGTTGCTGAGGCTCTCCACGTCCTGGAAGGTGTAGACCTGGTCCTGGAAGAGCAGCAGCGGCCGGCGGGGCCGGCTGCGGGCGTGCTGCCGGAACACGTCCAGCAAGGTGACGGCGGGGCGGCGGGAGAGGCGGCGGCGGATCCGCAGCGCCGACAGGACCATGGTGGCGAAATGGGCCAGGTCGTGCCACAGGTAGGGCGGCAGGTGAGGCCGGGCCTGCGGCAGGAGCAGCAGCAGGAGCGGCAGGAGCAGCAGGAGCGCGGCCGCCAGCATCGCCATGGCCCCGGGGCGCCGCTCAAGGTCCGCCCGGGCCAACCTTTGCTCCGGCCGCGCCGGGATCGCGGCTGCGCCGGGGTCCGGAGTTCGCCGCTCTTGGGCGCCGCGGTGTTTGTTCGGTCGCTCGGGGCTGAGGTTTGTTGGGTTGATTTTTTTGTTTTGGTTTTGTTTGTTTTTTGTGGTTTTTTTTTGTTGTTGTTGTTGCTTTCTGGCTCTCGCCTCCCCGCCCCGGGGTGTGGCGGCGGCTCCGCAGCCGGAGGCGGCCGCTGAGGAGAGGAGCGGTTCGGTGGCTTCTGCGGTCGGGGATGTCCGTCTGTCCGACCGCTGTCACCGTGGCTGTCCGTCTGTCCGACCCCTGTCACCGTGGCTGTCCGTCTGTCCGACCCCTGTCACCGTGGCTGTCCGTCTGTCCGGCTTCTGCGGTCGGGGATGTCCGTCTGTCCCGCTTCTGCGGCCGTGGCTGTCCGTCTGTCCGGCTTCTGCCACCATAGCTGTCCGTCTGTCCAGCTTCTGTGGCCGGGGATGTCCGTCTGTCCGACCCCTGCCACCGTGGCTGCCCGTCTGTCCCGCTTCTGCGGCCGGGGATGTCCGTCTGTCCGACCCCTGCCACCGTGGCTGTCCGTCTGTCCGGCTTCTGCCACCATAGCTGTCCGTCTGTCCAGCTTCTGTGGCCGGGGATGTCCGTCTGTCCGACCCCTGCCACCGTGGCTGTCCGTCTGTCCGACCCCTGCCACCATAGCTGTCCGTCTGTCCAGCTTCTGTGGCCGTGGCTGTCCGTCTGTCTGGCCTCTGCCACCATAGCTGTCCGTCTGTCCCGTTTCTGCTGCCGGGGATGTCCGTCTGTCCCGCTTCTGCGGCCGGGGATGTCCGTCTGTCCGACCCCTGTCACCGTGGCCGTGCGTCTGTCCGACCCCTGTCACCGTGGCTGTCCATCTGTCCAGCTTCTGCCACCATAGCTGTCCGTCTGTCCGACCCCTGTCACCGTGGCTGTCCGTCTGTCCAGCTTCTGTGGCCGTGGCTGTCCGTCTGTGCGACCCCTGTCACTGTGGCTGTCCGTCTGTCCCGCTTCTGTGGCCGTGGCTGTCCGTCTGTCCGGCCTCTGTCACTGTGGCTGGCTGTCCATCTGTCCCTCCGTCCCTCCTTCCCAAATTCCCCAAATTCCCTGAATGACCCCAAATTCCACAAATTCCCCGAACGACGCCAAATTCCCCAAATCGCCCAAATTCCCCCAAAATTCTCCAAATCCCCCCAATTCCTCAAATCCCCCAAATCCCCCCAAATTCCCCAACGACTCCAAATTCTCCGAATTCCCCCAAATCCCCCCAAAATTCTCCAAATTCCCCCAAATCCCCCCAAATTCCCCAAACTCTCCAAATCCCCCAAATCACCCAAATCCCCCCAAATTCCCCAAACTCCCCAAATCCCCCAAATCCCCAAATCCCCCCAATCCCACAAATTCCCCCAAACACCTCAAATTCCCCAAATTCTCCGAATGACCCCAAATCCCCCCAAATTCCCCAAATTCCCCAAACTCCCCAAATTCCCCCAAATCCCCCAAATCCCCCAAATCCCCAAATCCCCCAAATTCCCCCAAACACCTCAAATTCCCCAAATTCTCCGAATGAACCCAAATCCCCCCAAATTCTCCCAAACTCCCCAAATTCCCCCAAATCCCCCCAATCCCCCAAATTCCCCCCAATCCCCAAATCCCCCAAACTCCCCCAAATGCCCCCAAACACCTCAAATTCCCCAAATCCCCCCAAATTCCCCAAACTCCCCAAATTCCCCCAAATCCCCCAAATCCCCAAATCCCCCAAACACCTCAAATTCCCCAAATCCCCCCAAATTCCCCAAACTCCCCAAATTCCCCCAAACTCCCTCAAATTCCCCAAATTCCCCAAATTCCCCCAAATTCCCCAAATCCCCCAAACTCCCCAAATTCCCCAAATCCCCAAATTCCCCCAAACACCTCAAATTCCCCAAATTCTCCGAATGACCCCAAATCCCCCCAAATTCCCCAAATCCCCCCAAATTCCCCCAAATTCCCCCAAACTCCCCCAAATCCCCAAATCCCCCAAACTCCCCCAAATCACCCAAATTCCCCAAATCCCCCAAATTCCCCAAACTCCCCAAATTCCCCCAAATCCCCCAAACTCCCCCAAACACCTCAAATTCCCCAAATTCTCCGAATGACCCCAAATCCCCCCAAATTCCCCAAACTCCCCAAATTCCCCCAAATCCCCAAATCCCCCAAATCCCCCAAATTCCCCCCAATCCCCCAAATTCCCCCCAATCCCCAAATCCCCCAAACTCCCCCAAATGCCCCCAAACACCTCAAATTCCCCAAATTCTCCGAATGACCCCAAATCCCCCAAATTCCCCAAATTCCCCAAATTCCCCCAAATTCCCCCAAATCACCCAAATTCCCCAAATCCCAAAATTCCCCAAACTCCCCGAATCCCCCAAATCCCCAAATCCCCAAATTCCCCAAATTCCCCCAAATTCCCCAAATCCCCCAAACTCCCCCAAATCACCCGGGGACGTTCCCGAGTGGATTTTTCCCGGGTGGATTTTCCCAGAGAGGCTTTTTCCCGGGTGGATTTTTCCCGGGAACGTTCCCGGGTGGATTTTTCCCGGGTGGATTTTTCCCGGGAACGTTCCCGGACGGATTTTTCCCGGGTGGATTTGTCACGGGAACATTCCCAGGAGGATTTTTCCCGGGTACATTCCCCGATGGATTCTTTCCCAGGAACGTTCCCGGGTGGATTTTTCCCGAGTGGATTTTCCCGAGTGGATTTTTCCCGGGAACATTCCCCGATGGATTCTTTCCCAGGAAAGTTCCCGGGTGGATTTTTCCCGAGTGGATTTTTCCCGGGAACATTCCCAGGTGGATTTTTCCCGAGTGGATTTTCCCCGGGAATGTTCCCGGGTGGATTTTTCCCGGGTGGATTTTCCCCGGGAACGTTCCCGGGTGGATTTTTCCCCTCCCCGCGCTGCGTGTCGGAACGCGGATCCCGGATCTCCCAAATCCTCGCCTCCGCCCGGCGATCGCTGCCAGAGCGCCCCGAGCGCCGCAGGGGATTTGAGTTCATTTCAGTTTAATTTATTTTAATTTAATTGGGGTTTTGTTCTCTCCCCGCGTCGGGCGCCGCCCTTCGCCCGGGGTTTCGCAATTTCGGGGTTGTCACGCGTGGGATTGTAACGCGTGGGATTGTCACACGTGGGATTGTCACACGTGGGATGTCACACACGGGATTGTCACACGTGTGATGTCACACACGGGATTGTCACGCACGGGATTGTCACACACGGGATTGTCACACGTGGGATGTCACACACGGGATTGTCACACACTGGATTTCACACACGGGATTGTCACATGTGTGATGTCACACCCGGGATTGTCACACACGGGATTGTCACACACGGGATTGTCACACACGGGATTGTCACACGTGGGATGTCACACACGGGATTGTCACACACGGGATTTCACACACGGGATTGTCACATGTGTGATGTCACACCAGGGATTGTCACACACGGGATTGTCACACACGGGATTGTCACACGTGGGATGTCACACACGGGATTGTCACACACGGGATTGTCACATACTGGATTGTCACACGTGGGATGTCACACACGGGATTGTCACACACGGGATTGTCACACCCGGGATTGTCACATGTGTGATGTCACACCAGGGATTGTCACACACGGGATTGTCACACACGGGATGTCACACGTGTGATGTCACACACGGGATTGTCACACACGGGATTGTCACATGTGTGATGTCACACACAGGATTGTCACACACGGGATTGTCTCAAGAGACACAGGTGACACCAGGGACACCTGGGACAAAGGGGACACCGGGGGCAACGGGGACACCAGGGACACTGAGGGGACACCGGGGACACAGATGACACCAGGGACACTGGGGCACAGGGACACTGGGGACGGACACCAGGGACAGGAGGGACACGGGGGACACGGGACAGAGGGGACATCAGGGATACAGGGACACCAGAGGTACAAGAGACACCGGGGACACAGGGGACACAGGGGACAGGAGGGATACAGGTGACACAGGGGACACAGGTGACACAAGTGACACAGGGGACACAAGTGACACAGGGGACACAAGTGACACAGGGGACACAGGGGACACAGGGGACAGGAGGGATGCAGGTGACACAGGGCACACAGGTGACACAAGTGACACAGGGGACACCGGGAACACAGGGGACATTGGGGACACCGGGGACACAGGTGACACCAGGGATACAAGAGAGACAAGTGACACCGGGGACATCAGGGTTACCAGAGACACAGGGGACACAAAGGATACCAGGGCACAGGGGACACAGGGGACACCAGAGACACGGGGAACACGGGCACAGGTGACACAGGGGACACTACGGACATGAGGGGCACAGGGGACACGAGGGACACCGGGGACAGGAGGGACACCAGGGATACAAGAGACAGAGGTGACAACGGGGACACCGGGGACACCGGGTACACCAGAGACACCAGGGGACAGAGGAGACACAGGGGACACAGAGGACACACAGGGGCACAGGGGCCACAGGGCCACAGGTGACATCAGGGACACAGGGGATACCAGGGACACAGGGGACACAGGTGACACGGGGAACACAGGTGACACCAGAGGTACAAGAGACACAGGTGACACTGGGGATACGAGGGACAGGAGGGACACAGGTGACACAGGTGACACAAGTGACACAGGGAACACAGGGGACATTGGGGACCCCGGGGACACAGGTGACACCAGGGGTACAAGAGACAGGTGACACCGGGGACGCCGGCACACAGGTGACACAGGGGACACCAGGGACACCAGTGACACCAGGGATACAGGGACACCGGGGCACAGGTGACAGCAGGGGTACAAGAGAAACAGGTGACATCGGGGACACTGAGGACACCGGGGACACAGGGGACACCAGGGACAGGAGGGACACAGGGGACATTGGGGACACCGGGGACACCGGGGACACCAGGGATACAAGAGAGACAAGTGACACCGGGGACACAGAGGATACCAGGGCACAGGGGACACAGGGGACACCAGAGACACGGGGAACACGGGCACAGGTGACACGGGGGACACTACGGACATGAGGGGCACAGGGGACACGAGGGACACCGGGGACAGGAGGGACACCAGGGATACAGGGACACCGGGGACACAGGTGACACCAGGGGTACAAGAGACAGAGGTGACACCGGGAACACCGGGGACACCGGCGACACAGGCGACGCCCCCGCCACTCCCATCCACGCCACCGCGGGGATTGGTTGCCGCGGGGGGAGGGGTGAGGGCTCCGCTCCGCCAAATAAGAAATAAAAAAAACAAACAAACAAACAAACAAACAAACAAAAAAAAAACCGGAGTGGCAGGTCCCACCGAGATTCGAACTCGGATCGCTGGATTCAGAGTCCAGAGTGCTCACCATTACACCATGGGACCGGCTCGCGCTGCGCCGCGCGCCCGCCGCTCACCGCCCGCGCCGCCGCCGCCGGGGAGAAGGGCGCGAAATAGGAGCGCGCGCGGGGGCGCCAAAAAAAAAAAAAAAAAGGGAAAAAAGCGCGCGCGCCCGAACAGGGACTTGAACCCTGGACCCTCAGATTAAAAGTCTGATGCTCTACCGACTGAGCTATCCGGGCTCTGAAGAAAACGCGGCACAGAGGAGCTGGTAAGGCGAGGATTGGGGGAAAAAGGGATTTTAAATTTTATTTTTAAATTTGGAGGTTTGGGGTTTTTTGGGGGAAGAAACTCAGAGTCTGATGCTCTGCCCACTGAGATATCCGGGCTCTGGTGTGGGAGTGCTACAGGCCACAGTAAAACGAGATTTAGGGGAATTGTTTTTTAAAAAATTATTATTATTATTATTATTATTATTATTATTATTATTATTATTATTATTAATTTGCGGATTTTGGGGTTTTTTTGGCGGGGAGAAACTCAAAGTCTGATGCTCTGCCCACTGAGATATCCGGGCTCTGGTGTGGGAGTGCTACAGGCCACAGTAAAGCGAGAATTGGGGGATATTATTATTATTATTATTATTATTATTATTATTATTATTATTATTAATTTGGGGATTTTGGGGGTTTTTTGGGGGGAGAAACTCAAAGTCTGATGCTCTGCTCACTGAGATATCCGGGCTCTGGTGTGGGAGTGCTACAGGCCACAGTAAAGCGAGAATTGGGGGATTTAAAAAAATATTATTATTATTATTATTATTATTATTATTATTATTATTATTATTATTATTATTATTATTAATAATTTGGGGATTTTGGGGTTTTTTGGGGGAGAAACTCCAAGTCTGATGCTCTGCCCACTGAGATATCCGGGCTCTGGTGGGACAGTGCTACAGGCCACAGTAAAGTGCAACTTGGGGAAAAAGTGATTTTTTTTTTTTTTTGTATTTTTAATTATTAAAAATTCTTTCTAGGGAGAAACTCGTGGTTTCTGGGGTTTTAAGTGAAAAAGGTGCCGGGGTTTGGGGGAAAGAGGAAGCAGAGCGGAGCGAATTTGGGATTGGCTCTTTTTTTGTTCGATTTAAACCCAAAAGTCTACGAAAGTTTTCTCCACAAACCCATTTCCGTGGTTTGCTCTGAAATAATTTGTCTTATTACTATTAATAATAACAATAATAATAATAACGATTATACTAAATTCATGGACTATAAATAAAATGCAATCTGTAAACATGTGGCAATGCAACGATATATAAATATACTGGAACAAATTTTTAAAATAGTAATTGTACTTGTTATAAGTATTTTCATTATTATGGTTATTAATATCGTTATTATTTCAAGATATGGGTGGCATAAATATTGCTAATAAGAACGAGTAATATTATTAGGATCATACATTAATATGAATGTTTATAATGGTATAATATTATAATGTTATAATATAATAATATTATATTATTATAATATTATAATATTATAATAGTATTATAGTATTATAACATTATAATATTATAGCATTATAGCATTATAGCATTATAATATTATAGTATTGTAGTATTTTATAATATTTTATAGTATTTATAGTATTTATAGTATTTTATAGTATTTTATAATATTTTATAATATTATAGTATCATAGTATTATAGTATTATAGCACATTATAATATTACAATACTGTTATTCTAAGCTAATAATAATGAATAAGAAAATACGAAGGTAATGTATTAAAAATTGTAATTATAATATTAATATATGCTAATTATAACTAATAATATTATTAATGTCGGACTTGTATAACGACTCAGACTAACCTGCCTCTCCCTGGAAGAAGTCCTGCCGTGCTGTCCCTGCAGCAGATTTTGGAGCTGTTAAAATCCCCCACAGGGACCGTGAGTGGACAAGGCCTTGCCAGAGGCCCCTCAGCCTGGATTGATCACGTTCCCCAACATTTTACCCCTCCACATTTTCTCCTTTCACGTTCCCCAACATTTTACCCCTCCACATTTTCTTCTTTCACATTTCCCACCATTTCACCCCTCCACATTTCCTCCTTTCACATTTCTCACCATTTCACCCCTCCACATTTTCTCCTTTCACATTTCCCACCATTTTACACCTCCACATTTTCTCCTTTCACATTTTCCCCCATTTTACCTCCCAACATTTTCTCCTTTCACGTTCCCCACCATTTTACCCCTCCACATTTCCTCCTTTCACATTTCCCACCATTTTACACCTCAATATTTCCTCCTTTCACATTTCCCTCCATTTTACCTCCCAACATTTTCTCCTTTCACATTTCCCACCATTTTTACTCTCAACATTTTCTCCTTTCACATTTCCCTCCATTTTACCCCTCCACATTTTCTCCTTTCACATTTCCCACCATTTCCCCCCTCATATTTCCTGCCACTTTCCCCCTCGCGTTTCCCGACATTTTCCCTCTCCTGTTTCCCATTTTTTACCTCACGATTTCCATCCTTTCTCCCCCTCACACATCCCAACATTTTCTCCTTTCACATTTCCCACCATTTTACACCTCAATATTTCCTCCTTTCACATTTCCCTCCATTTTACCCCTCCACATTTCCTCCTTTCACATTTCCCTCCATTTCACCCCTCCACATTTTCTCCTTACCCAGTTCCCACCATTTTACCTCCCAACATTTTCTCCTTTCTCATTTCCCACCATTTTTACTCTCAACATTTTCTCCTTTCACATTTCCCCCATTTTACCCCTCCACATTTCCTCCTTTCACATTTCCCACCATTTTACCCCTCCACATTTTCTCCTTTCACATTTCCACCATTTTACCCCTCCACATTTTCTCCTTTCACATTTCCCACCATTTCCCCCCTCATATTTCCTGCCACTTTCCCCCTCGCGTTTCCCGACATTTCCCTCTCATGTTTCCCATTTTTTACCTCACGTTTTCCACCCTTTCTCCCCCTCACGCTTCCCAACATTTTCTCCTTTCACATTTCCTGCCATTTTCACACTCCCATTTCCCATTTTTTACCTCACGTTTCCAGCCCTTCTTCTGCACCATGTTTGCCGCCATCTCTACCCCCTCACGTTTCCCGCCATTTTCCCTCCCTCACGTTTCCCGCCATTTTCCCTCCCTCACGTTTCCCATTTTTTACCTCATCTTTCCCACCCTTTCCCCCCTTCCTGATCCTGCACTTTTGTCCCCTCATCTTTCTCTCCCACAAGTTTCCCTTTTCCTCTCGATTTGTCCACTCCTTGCTGGCTGTCTCCATGTCCATCCACCTCGCTGCCATCACAGGCCTTGGTCTCCTTTGTCGTCCATAAGCTTTGGCAGCTCAGGGCTCTTGCTTTGTTCCATTGCTGTTTTTAGTAAATTGTTCTTCACTCAACCTGTGACCTTCCAGTCTTTTGCCTGCAGTTCTCTCCTCCATCCAGCCGCAGAGCGAAGGGCAGGGGGAGTGGGAGAAGGGAGCAGCGCGTGGTTTGGAATGTTTCAGTGGGAGCATCATAGTGGGGAAAACCGGGGCGTCACAAAGGGCCCCCTGTGAGCCGCCACCTGCCCCTGGCCACGGCTGCCAGGCTTTGTTGACACAGAACCAGCGCCCAGGCTGCAGTGTCCGGCAGGACAGCGACAGGACAGGACGGGAGCACGCAGCTGGCGACAAACCCACGAGCACAGCTCACGTCTTGCCCTGCGGCACTCAGGTCTTTACCCGACCGAGTTTTCCCCCTTCCCTCTCCTCATCCCTTTTTCTCTGTTGGGTAGGATGGAGAAGAGACGGCCCCAGACAGCCCAGGGTGGCCTGGAAGGAGGTGGTGGCTCCTCAGGAGAGCAGCTCTGCAGCGGAGCGCCCCGAGGTGACCATGGTGCAGCCGCTGCAGCCCAGTGAGTGAGGGGCCCTGTGGCACTGGGCAGGGCTGGGTGCCCACGCTGGGATCAGCTTTCCCCGGCACAGGGGCGGGCAGCTGGGATGGCAGGGCTGGAGTGATGCCCGAGTGCCAGGGCTGCTCAGAGCAGGACAGCAGCCCCGGCACAGGCTCTGCCCAGGACAGGGACAGCAGAGGAGCCCCAGCTCCTGCTCCTTCCTCTGCCCTGTCCTGTCACAGCACCCTCTGCAGCTCTCCCTTCTCTCCCTCTCCATTAGATGCTGCTTGGGTCACTGCTTATGCACAGGAAGCCATGGACTTCATCCAGTGAGGGGAGAAAAGGGCGGGAAACCTGAGGGGGGAAAAGGGCGGGAAACGTGAGGGGACAAAATGGTGGGGAATGCGAGTGGAGAAAGGAGCGGGAAATAGGAGAGGAGAAAAGGGCTGGTGGCCTGTCCCCTCCTGGCTCCTGCCAGCTGGCTCAGCTGCCCACCCTCAGCCCTTCTGCTCTTGCACCTGCCTCCCCCAGGCTGGTCCAAATGAGGACAGAGGTGCAGCCTGTGCGCAGATGCTGATGCCAGTCCTGGGAAAGCTGCTGGGACATCTTTGCAAGTCACTCAAGACACAAAAGGCTGCTTTCTGGCTCTGGTCTCTGCACATATTTCCTGTTCATGTGCCAGCAGAAAGGTAAGAGAAGCTGTGCTGGGCTGCGTCCCTGCGCACGGCCACATGCCCTCGGTGCCTCTGCTCATCTTCCCAGGCCTTGCAATGGCCCCTTCTGTGCAGACACGGGGCCTCACCTGGGCTCTGCTGCTGGCACAGAATTTGAAATATTGCGGGCCAGAGAGGAGGATCCTGGGCGCTGGGACCTGGCTGTCAAAAATCCTCAGAGCGGATTGGTTGTGGCTGGATCCAAGCCCAGCTGCAGACCTTTCCAAACCAGAGATAGTTCTAGAAAGGTAATGACCTTATATATAGAATTTATAGAAGTAAAAAACCCATAGAAATCATCTATAAGATAAATATGTATAATAGATAAAAATTACATGAACAAATTATAGATATACATTATATATATTGCTAAGAAAACTTAAATCTATTGGGAATATAAATGATATATATTATATATATTTCTTAGATATATATTAGCTTTTAAAATGCGATAAGCAATCTGTTGAAATCAATTACAGAAATGCTAAAGTCTGCACTGCACAGGGAGCTCTTTAGCTCAGTTCAAGCCCTGACCCATGGTGCATTAGTGTAAATCTGGGCTTTGGGAGGCGTGTATGTCATTTCCTCACAATGTGTATGTCACTGGGGTTAGGGGATATTTAGAATATTAAAATGGGGAATAATTTGAATATTTAAACTGGGACTTTGTGTCAGGGTTAGGGTGGGGTTCAGGGTTAAGGTTAGGGAACATTTGAGATATTAAAATGGGAATAATTTGAATATTTCAGTTGGGAATTGGGTTGTGGATCAGGGTTATGCTCAGGGTTAGGGTCAGGGTATATCTGGAATATTAAAATGGAAATAATTTAAATATTTGAAAGGGAATTTAGATTAGGGTTAGAATTAGGGGCATGTTTCGGGTCAGGGATAGGGAATATTTGGAATATTAAAGCAGGAATAATTAGAATATCTAAATGGGATTTTGGGTTAGGGTTTGGCTTCAGGTTTGGGTTAGGTGTCAGGACAAAGTGAAGGTCAGTGATAGGAAATATTTGGAATATTAAAATGCGACTGGATTGAATATTTAAAATGGGATTTGATTTTGAGTATGGGCGGGGGTTTCTATTAGGGTTACGGTCAGGGTCTGGGTCAAGTGACAACTGCAGTATTAAAGTAGCAATAATTTGAATAATGAAATGAGATTTTAGGTTTGGGTTAAGGAATGACTGGAATATTAAAATGTGAATAATTTGAAGGAAGACACGGAGGAGGAGGAGGACCAGGACAGGGACAAGGAGCAGGACAAGGACGGGGACCAGGAGTAGGATCAGGCCAGGACCAGGATCTGGACCAGAGGCAGGATCAGGACAAGTACAAGGAGCAGGACGAGGCCAGGACCAGGAGTAGGATCAGGCCAGGACCAGGATCTGGACCAGAGGCAGGATCAGGACCAGGACCAGGACCAGTACAATGAGCAGGACCAGGACCAGGAGGAGGAGGAGGAGAAGGAGGAGGACGAGGAGGACCAGGACAGGGACAAGGAGCAGGACCAGGCCAGGACCAGGAGTAGGATCAGGACCAGGAGGAGGAGGCGGAGGAGGAGGAGGAGGAGGAGGAGGACAGGGACAAGGAACAGGACGAGAAGCAGGAGCAGGAGCAGGACCAGGAGTAGGACTAGGACCAGGATGAGGAGGAGAAGGAGGAGGAGGAGGAGGCGCAGGAGCAGGACCAGGACCAGGACCAGAACCATTAGCAACGCCAGGACCAGGACCAGTACAAGTACAAGGAGCAGGGCCAGGCCAGGACCAGGAGTAGGATCACGCCAGGACCAGGACTAGGACTAGGACCAGGACCAGGACCAGGACCAGGAGTAGGACCAAGACCAGGACCAGGACCAGGAGGAGGACTAGGACCAGGATGAGGAGGAGAAGGAGGAGGAGGAGGAGGCGCAGGACCAGGACCAGGACCAGGACCAGGACAAGGAGGAAAAGGAGGAGGACAAGGGGGGACAGGGACAAGGAGCAGGACCAGAAGCAGGAGCAGGACCAGGCCAGGACATGGAGTAGGATCACGCCAGGACCAGGACTAGGAATAGGACCAGGACCAGGACCTGGACCAGGACCAAGACCAGGACCAGGACCAGGAGAAGGACTAGGACCAGGATGAGAAGGAGAAGGAGGAGGAGAAGGAGGCGCAGGACCAGGAGCAGGATCAGGGTCTGGAACAGGACAGGGACAAGGAGCAGGACCAAGAGCCAGACCAGGACCAGGACCAGGAGCAGGAGGAGGAAGAGGAGGAGGAGGAGGAGGACGAGGACGAGGACGAGGGGGACAGGGACAAGGTGCAGGAGGAGGACCAGAACCAGGATCAGGGTCAGAACCAGGACAGGTACAAGGAGCAGGACCAGACCAGGACCAGGAGTAGGACAAGGACCAGGACCAGGACAGGGACAACTATCAGGACCAAGAGCCAGACCAGGACCAGGACCAGGAGCAGGAGGAGGAAGAGGAGGAGGAGGAGGACGAGGACGAGGACGAGGGGGACAGGGACAAGGTGCAGGAGGAGGACCAGAACCAGGATCAGGGTCAGAACCAGGACAGGTACAAGGAGCAGGACCAGACCAGGACCAGGAGTAGGACAAGGACCAGGACCAGGACAGGGACAACTATCAGGACCAAGACCAGGATCAGGAACAGGACCAGGACCAGGAGTAGGATCAGGCCAGGAACAGGACCAGGACAGGTACAAGGACCAGGACTGGGACCAGGAGCAGGTCCAGGACCAGGACCAGGCCCTGGAGGAGGAGGAGGAGAGGGACGAAGAGGAGGAGGACCAGGACAGGCACAAGGAGCAGGAGCAGGAGCAGGAGGAAGGCAGGACCAGGACCAGGACCAGGAAAAGGACAAGGACAAGGACAAGGAGGAGGAGGCGGTGGAGGAGGAGGAGGAGGAGGAGGAGGAGGAGGAGGAGGAGGAGGAGGAGGAGGACCAGGACAGGGACAAGGAGCAGGATCAGAAGCAGGAGCAGGGCCAGGAACTGGACAGGGACCAGGACCAGTACCAGGACCAGGATCAGGATCAGGACCAGGAGGAGGATCAGGACCAGGAGGAGGAGGCGGAGGAGGAGGAGGAAGAGGAGGAGGAGGACAGGGACCAGGACCAGGACCAGAAGCAGGAGCAGGACCAGGATCAGGACCAGGACCAGGACCAGGACCAGGACCAGGACCAAGACCAGGACCAAGATCAGGAGGAGGAGTAGGACCAGGATGAGGAGGAGGAGGAGGAGGAGGAGGCGCAGGACCAGAACCAGGATCAGGGTCAGAACCAGGACAGGTACAAGGAACAGGACCAGAGCAGGACCAGGAGTAGGACCAGGATCAGGACCAGGACCAGGACCAGGACCAGGACAGGGACAAGTATCAGGAACAGGACCAGGACCAGGAGTAGGATCAGGCCAGGACCAGGAGCAGGTCCAGGACCATGACCAGGACAAAGACAAGGACAAGTTCAAGGAGCAGGACCAAGCCAGGACCAGGACCAGGACCAGAGGAAGGATCAGGACCAGGACCAGGACCAGGACCAGGAGGAGAAGGACCAGGAGGAGGAGGAGGAGGCAGCGGAGGAGAAGGAGGAGGAGGAGGAGGAGGAGGACCAGGACAGGGACAAGGAGCAGGACCAGAAGCAGGAGCAGGACCAGGATCAGGAACTGGACCAGGATGAAAAACAGGACGACGACCAGGAGCAGGAGTAGGACCAGGACCAGGACCAGGACAAGGACAAGGACAAGGACAAGGACAAGGACAAGGACAAGGACAAGGACAAGTTCAAGGAGCAGGAACAAGCTAGGACCAGGACCAGGACCAGAGGAAGGATCAGGACCAGGACCAGGAGGAGGACCGGGACCAGGACCAGGACCAGGACCTGGAGGAGAAGGACCAGGACCAGGAGGACGGGGACCAGGAGGAGGAGGAGGAGGAGGAGGAGGAGGAGGAGGTGGACCAGGACAGGGACAAGGAGCAGGACCAGAAGCAGGAGCAGGACCAAGTCCAGGATCAGGACCAGGACCAGGACCAGGACCAGGACCAGGACCAGGACAAGGAGGAGGCGGAGGAGGAGGAGGAGGAGAGAGGAGGAGGAGGAGGAGGGGGAAGACCAGGACAGGGACAAGGAGCAGGACCAGAAGCAGGAGCAGAACCAGGATCAGGAACTGGACCAGGACCAAGTCCAGGATCAGGAACAGGACCAGGACCAGGACCAGGACCAGGACCAAGACCAGGACCAAGATCAGGAGGAGGAGTAGGACCAGGATGAGGAGGAGGAGGAGGAGGAGGAGGCGCAGGACCAGAACCAGGATCAGGGTCAGAACCAGGACAGGTACAAGGAGCAGGACCAGAGCAGGACCAGGAGTAGGACCAGGATCAGGACCAGGACCAGGACCAGGACCAGGACAGGGACAAGTATCAGGAACAGGACCAGGACCAGGAGTAGGATCAGGCCAGGACCAGGAGCAGTCCAGGACCGCGACCAGGACAAAGACAAGGACAAGTTCAAGGACCAGGACCAGGACTAGAGGAAGGATCAGGACCAGGACCAGGACCAGGACCAGGAGTAGGACCAGGACCAGGACCAGGACCAGGACAAGGACAAGGACAACTTCAAGGAGCAGGAACAAGCTAGGACCAGGACCAGGACCAGAGGAAGGATCAGGACCAGGACCAGGAGGAGGACCAGGACCAGGACCAGGACCAGGACCTGGAGGAGAAGGACCAGGACCAGGAGGACGGGGACCAGGAGGGAGGAGGAGGAGGAGGAGGTGGACCAGGACAGGGACAAGGAGCAGGACCAGAAGCAGGAGCAGGACCAAGTCCAGGATCAGGACCAGGACCAGGACCAGGATCAGTTCCAGGACCAGTTCCAGGAGGAGGAGGAGGAGGAGGAGGAGGAGGAGGAGGAGGAGGAGCTGGACCAGGACAGGGACAAGGTACAAGGAGCAGGACCAGACCAGGACCAGGAGTAGGACCAGGACCAGGAGTAGGATCAGGGCAGGAACAGGACCAGGGCAGGTACAAGGACCAGGACTGGGACCACGACCAGGAGCAGGAGGAAGGGCAGGACAAGGACCAGGGACCGGGACCAGGAAAAGGACAAGGACAAGTTCAAGGAGCAGAACCAAGCCAGGACCAGGACCAGGACCAGGACCAGGACCAAGACCAGGAGGACGGGGACCAGGAGGAGGAGGAGGGAGGAGGAGGAGGAGGAGGAGGACCAGGACAGGGACAAGGAGCATAACCAGACCAGGACCAGGACCAGGACAGGACCAGGACCAGGACCAAGACCAGGATCGGGATCAGGAAGCCGAGGACCAGGAAGAAGAGGAAGAGGAGGACCTGGACCAGGACAGGGACAAGGAGCAGGACCAGAAGCAGGAGCAGGACCAGGATCTGGAACTGGACCAGGATCAGGACCAGGAGAAGTATAAGGAGCAGGACTAGGCCAGGACCAGGAGTAGGATCATGCCAGGACCAGGACAAGGACCAGGACCACGACCAGGTGCAGGAGCAGGACCAAGACCAGGACAAGGACAAGGACCGCAGGACCAGGACCAGGACAAGGACAAGGAGGAGGAGGAGAAGGA
The DNA here is from genome assembly GCA_037837765.1 of Delichon dasypus. Classification (NCBI taxonomy): domain Eukaryota; kingdom Metazoa; phylum Chordata; class Aves; order Passeriformes; family Hirundinidae; genus Delichon; species Delichon dasypus. The sequence continues at coordinate 13,834 of JBBAXF010000085.1, read as the reverse complement.
GAAGGAGGAGGAGGAGGAGGAGGAGAAGGAGGAGGAGGAGGAGGAGGACAGGGACAAGGAGCAAGACCAGGACCAGGATTCGGACCAGGACCAGGACTAGGGCCAGGACCAGGAGCAGGACCAGGACGAGGAGGAGGAGGAGGAGGAGGAGGAACAGGACGTGGACCAGGACAGGGACAAGGTGCATGAGGAGGACCAGAACCAGGATCAGGGTCAGAACCAGGAGAGGTACAAGGAGCAGGGACCAGACCAGGACCAGGACAAGGACAAGTTCAAGGAGCAGGACCAAGCCAGGACCAGGACCAGGACCAGGACAAGGACCGGGACTAGGACCAGGACCAGGACCAGGACAAGGACAAGGACAAGTTCAAGGAGCAGGACCAAGCCAGGACCAGGACCAGGACCAGGACCAGGACCGGGACTAGGACCAGGACCAGGACCAGGACAAGGACAAGGACAAGTTCAAGGAGGCAGGACCAAGCCAGGACCAGGACCAGGACAGGACAAGGAGGAGGAGGAGGCGGAGGAGGAGGAGGAGGAGGAGGAGGAGGAGGAGGAGGAGGAGGAGGAGGAGGAGGAGGAGGAGGAGGAGGACCTGGACCAGGACAGGGACAAGGAGCAGGACCAGAAGCAGGAGCAGGACCAGGACCAGGATCAGGAACTGGACCAGGACCAAGTCCAGGATCAGGACCAGGACCAGGACCAGGACCAGGACCAGGACCGGACCAGGACCAGGACAATATAAGGAGCAGGACTAGACCAGGACCAGGAGTAGGATCATGCCAGGACCAGGACCAAGACCAGGACCAGGATCAGTTCCAGGACCAGTTCCCGGAGGAGGAGGAGGAGGAGGAGGAGGAGGAGGAGGAGGACAGGGACAAGGAGCAAGACCAGGGACCAGGACAAGGATCAGGACCAGGACCAGGCCAGGATTTGGACCAGGACCAGGGCCAGGACCAGGAGGCAGGAGGAGGAGGAGGAGGAGGAGGAGGGGGAGGAGCAGGACAGGGACAAGGAGCAGGAGCATTACCAGGACAAGTATCAGGACCAGGACCAGGCCAGGACCAGGACCAGGACCAAGACCAGGATCAGGATCAGGAAGACAAGGACCAGGAAGAAGAGGAAGAGGAGGACCTGGACCAGGACAGGGACAAGGAGCAGGACAATATAAGCAGCAGGACTAGGCCAGGACCAGGAGTAGGATCATGCCAGGATCAGGACCAGGACCAGGACTAGGACCAGGACGACGACCAGGTGCAGGAGCAGGACCAAGACCAGGACAAGGACAAGGACCCGGACCAGGACCAGGACAAGGACAAGGAGGAGGAGGAGAAGGAGAAGGAGGAGGACGAGGACAGGGACAAGGAGCAAGACAAGGACCAGGACCTGGACCAGGATCAGGACCAGGAAGATGAGGACCAGGACCAGGATTCGGACCAGGACCGGACTAGGGCCAGGAGCAGGACCAGGACGAGGAGGAGGAGGAGGAGGAGGGAGGAGGAAGAGGAAGAGGAGGACCTGGACCAGGACAGGGACAAGGAGCATGAGGTGGACCAGAACCAGGATCAGGGTCAGAACCAGGAGAGGTACAAGGAGCAGGACCAGACCAGGACCAGGACAAGGACAAGTTCAAGGAGCAGGACCAAGCCAGGACCAGGACCAGGACCAGAGGAAGGATCAGGACCAGGACCAGGAGAAGGACCGGGACCAGGAGGAGGAGGAGGCGGAGGAGGAGGAGGAGGAGGAGGAGGAGGACAGGGACAAGGAGCAGGACCAGAAGCAGGAGCAGGACCAGGATCAGGAACAGGAGCAGGACAATATAAGGAGCAGGGACTAGGCCAGGACCAGGAGTAGGACCAAGACCAGGACCAGGACCAGGACAAGGACCAGGACCAGGACCAGGACCAGGACCAGGACTAGGACCAGGACCAGGTCCAGGACAAGGACAAGGACAAGTTCAAGGAGCAGGACCAAGCCAGGACCAGGACCAGGACCAGGACCAGGACAAGGAGGAGGAGGAGGCGGAGGAGGAGGAGGAGGAGGAGGAGGAGGAGGACCTGGACCAGGACAGGGACAAGGAGCAGGACCAGAAGCAGGAGCAGAACCAGGATCAGGAACTGGACCAGGACCAAGTCCAGGATCAGGACCAGGACCAGGACCAGGACCAGGACCAGGACAATATAAGAAGCAGGACTAGGCCAGGACCAGTAGTAGGATCATGCCAGGACCAGGACCAGGATCTGTTCCAGGACCAGTTCCAGGAGGAGGAGGAGGAGGAGGAGGAGGAGCTGGACCAGGACCAGGACCAGGACCAGGAGTAGGATCCGGCCAGGACCAGGTAAGGACCAGGAGCAGGAGTAGGATCAGGGCAGGAACAGGACCAGGACAGGTACAAGGACCAGGACGGGGACCACGAGCAGGAGCAGGAGGAAGGCAGGACAAGGACCAGGACCAGGACCAGGACAAGGACAAGGACAAGTTCAAGGAGCAGGACCAAGCCAGGACCAGGACCAGAGGAGTGATCAGGACCAGGACCAGGAGGAGGACGGGGACCAGGAGGAGGAGGAGGAGGAGGACCAAGACAGGGACAAGGAGCAGGACCAGAAGCAGGAGCAGGACCAGGATCAGGACGAGGACCAGGACCAAGTCCAGGATCAGGACCAGGACCAGGACCAGGACCAGGACAATATAAGGAGCAGGACCAAGCCAGGACCAGGACCAGGAGGACCAGTTCCAGGAGGAGGAGGAGGAGGAGGAGGAGGAGGGAGGAGGAGGAGGAGGAGGACAGGGACAAAGAGCAGGACCAGAAGCAGGACCAAGTCCAGGACCAGGACCAGGACAAGGATTAGGACCAGGAGGAGGAGGAGGACGAGGAGGAGCAGGACCAGGACCAGGACCAGGACAAGGACAAGGACAAGGACAAGTTCAAGGAACAGGACCAAGCCAGGACCAGGACCAGAGGAAGGATCAGGACCAGGACCAGGACCAGGAGGAGAACCGGGACCATGACCCGGACCAGGAGAGAAGGACCAGGACAAGGAGGACGGGGACCAGGAGGAGGAGGAGGAGGAGGAGGAGGAGAAGGAGGAGGAGGAGGAGGAGGAGGAGGGGGAGCAGGACAGGAACAAGGAGCAGGAGCATTACCAGGACAAGGATCAGGACCAGGGACCAGGCCAGGACCAGGACCAAGACCAGGATCGGGATCAGGAAGACGAGGACCAGGAAGAAGAGGAGGAGGAGGAGGAGGAGGAGGAGGAGGAGGACCAGGACAGGGACAAGGAGCAGGACCAGAAGGAGGAGCAGGACCAGGATCAGGAACTGGACCAGGATCAGGACCAGGACGACGACCAGGAGCAGGAGTAGGACCAAGACCAGGACCAGGACCAGGACCAGGACCAGGACAAGTATAAGGAGCAGGACAAAACCAGGACCAGGAGTAGGATCATGCCAGGACCAGGACCAGGACCAGGACCAGGACCAGGACCAGGACAAGGACAAGGACAAGTTCAAGGAGCAGGACAAAACCAGGACCAAGACCAGGACCAGAGGAAGGATCAGGACCAGGACCAGGACCAGGAGAAGGACCGGGACCAGGAGGACCAGGACAGGAGGAGGAGGAGGCAGAGGAGGAGGAGGAGGAGGAGGAGGAGGAGGACAGGGACAAGGAGCAGGACCAGAAGCAGGACCAAGTCCAGGACCAGGAGCAGGACCAGGACAAGGACAAGGACAAGTTCAAGGAGCAGGACCAAGCCAGGACCAGGACCAGGACTAGGACCAGGACCAGGATCAGGACCAGGACCAGGAGCAGGACCAGGACCAAGACAAGGAGGAGGAGGGAGGCGGAGGAGGAGGAGGAGGAGGAGGAGGAGGACCTGGACAAGGACAGGGACAAGGAGCAGGACCAGAAGCAGGAGCAGGACCAGGATCAGGATCAGGACCAGGACCAGGACCAGGACCAGGACCAGGACCAGGACCAGGAGGAGGAGGAGGACGAGGAGGAGCAGGACCAGGACGAGGACCAGGACCAGGACCAGGACCAGGATCAGGACCGGGACCAGGACCAGGACCAGGACCAGGACCAGAGGAGGAGGAGGACGAGGAGGAGCAGGACCAGGACGAGGACCAGGACCAGGACCAGGACCAGGACCAGGACCAGGACCAGGACCAGGACCAGTTCAAGGAGCAGGACCAAGCCAGGACCAGGACCAGGACTAGGACCAGGACCAGGATCAGGACCAGGACCAGGAGCAGGACCAGGACCAAGACAAGGAGGAGGAGGAGGCGGAGGAGGAGGAGGAGGAGGAGGAGGAGGACCTGGACAAGGACAGGGACAAGGAGCAGGACCAGAAGCAGGAGCAGGACCAGGATCAGGATCAGGACCAGGACCAGGACCAGGACCAGGACCAGGACCAGGACCAGGAGGAGGAGGAGGGACGAGGAGGAGCAGGACCAGGACGAGGACCAGGACCAGGACCAGGACCAGGATCAGGACCGGGACCAGGACCAGGACCAGGACCAGGACCAGGAGGAGGAGGAGGACGAGGAGGAGCAGGACCAGGACGAGGACCAGGACCAGGACCAGGACCAGGACCAGGACCAGGACCAGGACCAGACCAGTTCAAGGAGCAGGACCAAGCCAGGACCAGGAGCAGGACCAGGACCAGAGGAGTGATCAGGACCAGGACCAGGAGGAGGACGGGGACCAGGAGGAGGAGGAGGAGGAGGACCAAAGACAGGGACAAGGAGCAGGACCAGGATCAGGACCAGGATCAGGAACTGGACCAGGACCAAGTCCAGGATCAGGACCAGGACCAGGACCAGGACCAGGACCAGGACAATATAAGGAGCAGGACCAAGCCAGGACCAGGACCAGGAGGACCGGGACCAGGAGGAGGAGGAGGAGGATGAGGATGAGGACAACGACAGGGACAAGGAGCAAGACCAGGAACTGGACCAGGACCAGGATCAGGACCAGGACAAGGATTAGGACCAGGAGGAGGAGGAGGACGAGGAGGAGCAGGACCAGGACCAGGACAGGACAAGGACAAGGACAAGGACAAGTTCAAGGAACAGGACCAAGCCAGGACCAGGACCAGAGGAAGGATCAGGACCAGGACCAGGACCAGGAGGAGAACCGGGACCATGACCCGGACCAGGAGGAGAAGGACCAGGACAAGGAGGACGGGGACCAGGAGGAGGAGGAGGAGGAGGAGGAGGAGAAGGAGGAGGAGGAGGAGGAGGAGGAGGGGGAACAGGACAGGAACAAGGAGCAGGAGCATTACCAGGACAAGGATCAGGACCAGGACCAGGCCAGGACCAGGACCAAGACCAGGATCGGGATCAGGAAGACGAGGACCAGGAAGAAGAGGAGGAGGAGGAGGAGGAGGACCAGGACAGGGACAAGGAGCAGGACCAGAAGGAGGAGCAGGACCAGGATCAGGAACTGGACCAGGATCAGGACCAGGACGACGACCAGGAGCAGGAGTAGGACCAAGACCAGGACCAGGACCAGGACCAGGACCAGGACAAGTATAAGGAGCAGGACAAAACCAGGACCAGGAGTAGGATCATGCCAGGACCAGGACCAGGACCAGGACCAGGACCAGGACCAGGACAAGGACAAGGACAAGTTCAAGGAGCAGGACAAAACCAGGACCAAGACCAGGACCAGAGGAAGGATCAGGACCAGGACCAGGACCAGGAGAAGGACCGGGACCAGGAGGACCAGGACCAGGAGGAGGAGGAGGCGGAGGAGGAGGAGGAGGAGGAGGAGGAGGAGGAGGCGGAGGAGGAGGAGGAGGAGGAGGAGGAGGTGGAGGACCTGGACAAGGACAGGGACAAGGAGCAGGACCAGAAGCAGGAGCAGGACCAGGATCAGGACCAGGACCAGGAGGAGGACTGGGACCAGGACTAGGACCAGGAGGAGAAGGATCAGGACAAGGAGGACCGGGACCAGGAGGAGGAGGAGGCGGAGGAGGAGGAGGAGGAGGAGGAGGGAGGAGGAGGAGGAGGAGGAGGAGGATGACAGGGGACAAAGAGCAGGACCAGAAGCAGGACCAAGTCCAGGACCAGGACCAGGACAAGGATTAGGACCAGGAGGAGGAGGAGGGACGAGGAGGAGCAGGACCAGGACCAGGACCAGGACAAGGACAAGGACAAGTTCAAGGAACAGGACCAAGCCAGGACCAGGACCAGAGGAAGGATCAGGACCAGGACCAGGACCAGGAGGAGAACCGGGACCATGACCCGGACCAGGAGGAGAAGGACCAGGACAAGGAGGACGGGGGACCAGGAGGAGGAGGAGGAGGAGGAGGAGGAGGAGGAGGAGGAGGAGGAGGAGGAGCAGGAGGACAAGGAGCAGGAGCATTACCAGGACAAGGATCAGGACCAGGACCAGGCCAGGACCAGGACCAAGACCAGGATCGGGATCAGGAAGACGAGGACCAGGAAGAAGAGGAGGAGGAGGAGGAGGAGGACCAGGACAGGGACAAGGAGCAGGACAATATAAGCAGCAGGACTAGGCCAGGACCAGGAGTAGGATCATGCCAGGATCAGGACCAGGACCAGGACCAGGTGCAGGAGCAGGACCAAGACCAGGACAAGGACAAGGACCAGGACCAGGACCAGGACCAGGACAAGGACAAGGAGGAGGAGGAGAAGGAGAAGGAGGAGGACGAGGACAGGGACAAGGAGCAAGACCAGGATCAGGACCAGGAAGATGAGGACCAGGACCAGGATTCGGATCAGGACCAGGACTAGGGCCAGGACCAGGAGCAGGACCAGGACGAGGAGGAGGGAGGAGGAGGAGGAGGAGGAGGAGGAGGAGGAGGAGGAGGAGGAGGAGGAAGAGGAGGACCTGGACCAGGACAGGGACAAGGTGCTTGAGGAGGACCAGAACCAGGATCAGGGTCAGAACCAGGAGAGGTACAAGGAGCAGGACCAGACCAGGACCAGGACAAGGACAAGTTCAAGGAGCAGGACCAAGCCAGGACCAGGACCAGGACAAGGAGGAGGAGGAGGCGGAGGAGGAGGGAGGAGGAGGAGGAGGAGGAGGAGGACCTGGACCAGGACAGGGACAAGGAGCAGGACCAGAAGCAGGAGCAGAACCAGGATCAGGAACTGGACCAGGACCAAGTCCAGGATCAGGAACAGGACCAGGACCAGGACCAGGACCAGGACAATATAAGGAGCAGGACTAGGCCAGGACCAGGAGTAGGATCATGCCAGGACCAGGACCAGGATCTGTTCCAGGACCAGTTCCAGGAGGAGGAGGAGGAGGAGGAGGAGGAGCTGGACCAGGACCAGGACCAGGAGTAGGATCCGGCCAGGACCAGGTAAGGACCAGGAGTAGGATCAGGGCAGGAACAGGACCAGGACAAGGACTAGGACCAGGGACGATGACCAGGTGCAGGAGCAGGACCAAGACCAGGACCAGGACCAGGACAAGGACAAGGAGGAGGAGGAGAAGGAGGAGGAGGGAGGAGGAGGAGGAGGAGGAGGAGGAGGACACGGACAAGGAGCAAGACCAGGACCAGGACCTGGACCAGGATCAGGACCAGGAGGACGAGGACCAGGACCAGGATCAGGACCAGGACCAGGACCAAGACAAGGAGGAGGAGGAGGCGGAGGCGGAGGAGGAGGAGGAGGAGGAGGAGGGAGGACCTGGACAAGGACAGGGACAAGGAGCAGGACCAGAAGCAGGAGCAGGACCAGGATCAGGAACTGGACCAGGATCAGGACCAGGACGACGACCAGGAGCAGGAGTAGGACCAAGACCAGGACCAGGACCAGGACCAGGACCAGGACCAGGACAAGTATAAGGAGCAGGACAAAACCAGGACCAGGAGTAGGATCATGCCAGGACCAGGACCAGGACCAGGACCAGGACAGGACAAGGACAAGGACAAGTTCAAGGAGCAGAGACAAAACCAGGACCAAGACCAGGACCAGAGGAAGGATCAGGACCAGGACCAGGACCAGGAGAAGGACCGGGACCAGGAGGACCAGGGACCAGGAGGAGGAGGAGGCGGAGGAGGAGGAGGAGGAGGAGGAGGAGGAGGAGGACAGGGACAAGGAGCAGGACCAGAAGCAGGACCAGACAAGGACAAGGACAAGTTCAAGGAGCAGGACCAAGCCAGGACCAGGACCAGGACTAGGACCAGGACCAGGATCAGGACCAGGACCAGGAGCAGGACCAGGACCAAGACAAGGAGGAGGAGGAGGCGGAGGAGGAGGAGGAGGAGGAGGAGGAGGACCTGGACAAGGACAGGGACAAGGAGCAGGACCAGAAGCAGGAGCAGGACCAGGATCAGGACCAGGACCAGGACCAGTACCAGGACCAGGACCAGGGACCAGGAGGAGGAGGAGGACGAGGAGGAGCAGGACCAGGACGAGGACCAGGACCAGGACAAGGACCAGGACCAGGACCAGGACCAGGACCAGGACCAGGACCAGGACCAGGACGCAGGACCAGGACCAGGACAAGTTCAAGGAGCAGGACCAAGCCAGGACCAGGACCACGACTAGGACCAGGAGCAGGACCAGGACCAAGACAAGGAGGAGGAGGAGGCGGAGGAGGAGGAGGAGGAGGAGGAGGAGGAGGAGGACCTGGACAAGGACAGGGACAAGGAGCAGGACCAGAAGCAGGAGCAGGACCAGGATCAGGAACTGGACCTGGACCAAGTCCAGGATCAGGAACAGGACCAGAGGAAGTATCAGGACGAGGACCAGGAGGAGGACTGGGACCAGGACTAGGACCAGGAGGAGAAGGATCAGGACAAGGAGGACCGGGACCAGGAGGAGGAGGAGGCGGAGGAGGAGGAGGAGGAGGAGGAGGAGGAGGAGGAGGAGGAGGAGGATGACAGGGACAAAGAGCAGGACCAGAAGCAGGACCAAGTCCAGGACCAGGACCAGGACAAGGATTAGGACCAGGAGGAGGGGAGGACGAGGAGGAGCAGGGACCAGGACCAGGACCAGGACAAGGACAAGGACAAGTTCAAGGAACAGGACCAAGCCAGGACCAGGACCAGAGGAAGGATCAGGACCAGGACCAGGACCAGGAGGAGAACCGGGACCATGACCGGACCAGGAGGAGAAGGACCAGGACAAGGAGGACGGGGACCAGGAGGAGGAGGAGGAGGAGGAGGAGGAGGAGGAGGAGCAGGACAGGGACAAGGAGCAGGAGCATTACCAGGACAAGGATCAGGACCAGGACCAGGCCAGGACCAGGACAAGACCAGGATCGGGATCAGGAAGACGAGGACCAGGAAGAAGAGGAGGAGGAGGAGGAGGAGGGACCAGGACAGGGACAAGGAGCAGGACAATATAAGCAGCAGGACTAGGCCAGGACCAGGAGTAGGATCATGCCAGGATCAGGACCAGGACCAGGATCAGGACAAGGACAAGGAGGAGGAGGAGAAGGAGAAGGAGGAGGACGAGGACAGGGACAAGGAGCAAGACCAGGATCAGGACCTGGAAGATGAGGACCAGGACCAGGATTCGGACCAGGACCAGGACTAGGGCCAGGACCAGGAGCAGGACCAGGACGAGGAGGAGGAGGAGGAGGAGGAGGAGGAGGAGGAGGAGGAGGAGGAGGAGGACGAGGAGAACCTGGACCAGGACAGGGACAAGGTGCTTGAGGAGGACCAGAACCAGGATCAGGGTCAGAACCAGGAGAGGTACAAGGAGCAGGACCAGACCAGGACCAGGACAAGGACAAGTTCAAGGAGCAGGACCAAGCCAGGACCAGGACCAGGACCAGGACCAGGACAAGGAGGAGGAGGAGGCGGAGGAGGAGGAGGAGGACCTGGACCAGGACAGGGACAAGGAGCAGGACCAGAAGCAGGAGCAGAACCAGGATCAGGAACTGGACCAGGACCAAGTCCAGGATCAGGAACAGGACCAGGACCAGGACCAGGACCAGGACAATATAAGGAGCAGGACTAGGCCAGGAGCAGGAGTAGGATCATGCCAGGACCAGGACCAGGATCTGTTCCAGGACCAGTTCCAGGGAGGAGGAGGAGAGGAGCAGGAGCTGGACCAGGACCAGGAGTAGGATCCGGCCAGGGACCAGGTAAAGGACCAGGAGTAGGATCAGGGCAGGAACAGGACCAGGACCTGGACTAGGACCCAGGACGACGACCAGGTGCAGGAGCAGGACCAAGACCAGGACCAGGACCAGGACAAGGACAAGGAGGAGGAGGAGAAGGAGGAGGAGGAGGAGGAGGAGGAGGAGGAGGAGGAGGAGGAGGAGGAGGAGGACACGGACAAGGAGCAAGACCAGGACCAGGACCTGGACCCAGGATCAGGACCAGGAGGACGAGGACCAGGACCAGGATTCGGACCAGGACCAGGAGCAGGACCAGAACCAAGACAAGGAGGAGGAGGAGTCGGAGGAGGAGGAGGACCAGGACCAGGACGAGGACCAGGACCAGGACAAGGACCAGGACCAGGACCAGGACCAGGACCAGGACCAGGACCAGGACAAGGACAAGGACAAGCTCAAGGAGCAGGACCAAGCCAGGACCAGGACCAGGACCAGGACCAGGAGCAGGACCAGGACCAGGACCAAGACAAGGAGGAGGAGGAGGCGGAGGCGGGGGAGGAGGAGGAGGAGGAGGAGGAGGACCTGGACAAGGACAGGGACAAGGAGCAGGACCAGAAGCAGGAGCAGGACCAGGATCAGGACCAGGATCAGGAACAGGACCAGGAGCAGGACCAGGACAATATAAGGAGCAGGACTAGCCAGGACCAGGACCTGGACCAAGACTAGGACCAGGACCAGGACCAGGACAAGGAGGAGGAGGAGGCGGAGGAGGAGGAGGAGGAGGAGGAGGAGGAGGACCTGGACCAGGACAGGGACAAGGAGCAGGACCAGAAGCAGGAGCAGAACCAGGATCAGGAACTGGACATGGACCAAGTCCAGGATCAGGAACAGGACCAGAGGAAGTATCAGGACCAGGACCAGGAGGAGGACTGGGACCAGGACTAGGACCAGGAGGAGAAGGACCAGGACAAGGAGGACAGGGACCAGGAGGAGGAGGAGGAGGAGGAGGAGGAGGAGGAGGAGGAGGAGGAGGAGGAGCAGGACAGGAACAAGGAGCAGGAGCATTACCAGGACAAGGATCAGGACCAGGACAGGCCAGGACCAGGACCAAGACCAGGATCGGGATCAGGAAGACGAGGGACCAGGAAGAAGAGGAGGAGGAGGAGGAGGAGGAGGAGGAGGACCAGGACAGGGACAAGGAGCAGGACCAGAAGCAGGAGCAGGACCAGGATCCGGAACTGGACCAGGATCAGGACCAGGACGACGACCAGGAGCAGGAGTAGGACCAAGAACCAGGACCAGGACCAGGACCAGGACCAGGACCAGGACAAGGACAAGGACAAGTCAAGGAGCAGGACAAAACCAGGACCAAGACCAGGACCAGAGGAAGGATCAGGACCAGGACCAGGACCAGGACAAGGACAAGGACAAGTTCAAGGAGCAGGACAAGCCAGGGACCAGGACCAGACTAGGACCAGGACCAGGATCAGACCAGGACCAGGAGCAGGACCAGGACCAAGACAAGGAGGAGGAGGAGGCGGTAGGAGGAGGAGGAGGAGGAGGAGGAGGACCTGGACAAGGACAGGGACAAGGAGCAGGACCGAAGCAGGAGCAGGAGCAGGATCAGGACCAGGACCAGGACCAGGACCAGGACCAGGACCAGGACCAGGAGAAGGAGGAGGACGAGGAGTAGCAGGACCAGGACGAGGACCAGGACCAGGGCCAGGACCAGGACCAGGACCAGGACCAGGACAAGGACAAGGACAAGTTCAAGGAGCAGGACCAAGCCAGGACCAGGATCAGGACCAGGACCAAGACAAGGAGGAGGAGGATGGCGGAGGAGGAGAGGGAGGAGGAGGAGGAGGAGGAGGAGGAGGAGGAGGAGGAGGAGAGGAGGAGGACAGGGACAAAGAGCAGGACCAGAAGCAGGACCAAGTCAGGACCAGGACCAGGACAAGGATTAGGACCAGGAGGAGGAGGAGGACGAGGAGGAGCAGGACCAGGACCAGAACCAGGACAAGGACAAGGACAAGGACAAGTTCAAGGAACAGGACCAGCCAGACCAGGACCAGAGGAAGGATCAGGATCAGGACCAGGACCAGGACCAGGAGGAGAACCGGACCATGACCCGGACCAGGAGGAGAAGGACCAGGACAAGGAGGACGGGGACCAGGAGGAGGAGGAGGAGGAGGAGGAGGAGGAGGAGGAGGAGGAGGAGGAGGAGAAGGAGGAGGAGGAGGAGGAGGAGAGGAGCAGGACAGGGACAAGGAGCAGGAGCATTACCAGGACAAGGATCAGGACCAGGACCAGGCCAGGACCAGGACCAAGACCAGGATCGGGATCAGGAGACGAGGGACCAGGAAGAAGAGGAGGAGGAGGAGGAGGAGGACCAGGACAGGGACAAGGAGCAGACCAGAAGCAGGAGCAGGACCAGGATCAGGAACTGGACCAGGATCAGGACCAGGACGACGACCAGGAGCAGGAGTAGGACCAAGACCAGGACCAGGACCAGGACCAGGACAAGTAAGGAGCAGGACTAGGCCAGGACCAGGAGTAGGATCATGCCAGGACCAGGACCAGGACCAGGACAAGGACAAGGACAAGTTCAAGGAGCAGGACAAAACCAGGACCAAGACCAGGACCAGAGGAAGGATCAGGACCAGGACCAGGACCAGGACCAGGAGAAGGACCGGGACCAGGAAGGACCAGGACCAGGAGGAGGAGGAGGCGGAGGAGGAGGAGCAGGAGGAGGAGGAGGACAGGGACAAGGAGCAGGACCAGAAGCAGGACCAAGTCCAGGACCAGGACCAGGACCAGGACAAGGACCAGGACCAGGAGCAGTACAGGACCAAGACAAGGAGGAGGAGGAGGCGGAGGAGGAGGAGGAGGAGGAGGAGGAGGAGGAGGAGGGAGGAGGAGGAGTGAGGACCTGGACAAGGACAGGGGACAAGGAGCAGGACCAGAAGCAGGAGCAGGACCAGGATCAGGAACTGGACCTGGACCAATTCCAGGATCAGGAACAGGACCAGAGGAAGTATCAGGACAGGACCAGGAGGAGACTGGGACCAGGACTAGGACCAGGAGGAGAAGGACCAGGACAAGGAGGACAGGGACCAGGAGGAGGAGGAGGAGAGGAGAGGAGGAGGAGGAGGAGGAGGAGGAGGAGCAGGACAGGACAAGGAGCAGGAGCATTACCAGGACAATGATCAGGACCAGGACCAGGCCAGGACCAGGACCAAGACCAGGATCGGGATCAGGAAGACGAGGACCAGGAAGTAGAGGAGGAGGAGAGGAGGAGGAGAGGTGGACCAGGACAGGGACAAGGAGCAGGACCAGAAGCAGGAGCAGGACCAGGATCAGGAACTGGACCAGGATCAGGACCAGGACGACGACCAGGAGCAGGAGTAGGACCAAGACCAGGACCAGGACCAGGACCAGGACCAGGACAAGTATAAGGAGCAGGACAAAACCAGGACCAGGAGTAGGATCATGCAGGACCAGGACCAGGACCAGGACCAGGACCAGACAAGGACAAGGACAAGTTCAAGGAGCAGGACAAAACCAGGACCAAGACCAGGACCAGAGGAAGGCTCAGGACCAGGACCAGGACTAGGAGAAGGACCGGGACCAGGAGGACCGGGACCAGGAGGAGGAGGAGGCGGAGGAGGAGGAGGAGGAGGAGGAGGAGGAGGACAGGGACAAGGAGCAGACCAGAAGCAGGACCAAGTCCAGGACCAGGACCAGGACAAAGGACCAGGACAAGTTCAAGACCAGGACCAAGCCAGGACC
>JBBAXF010000084.1:120980-234213 GCA_037837765.1 Delichon dasypus | reverse complement strand
TATATGGATGGATGATGGATGAAGAGATGCATGGATGAAGCATGGAGGGGTGGATGATGGACGATGGATGGATGATGGATGGATGGATGATGGATGATGGATAGATGATGGATGGATGATGGCTGATATATGGATGGATGATGGATGTAAGGATATATGGATGGATGATGGATGATGGATGGATGATGGCTGATAGATGGATGAATGATGGCTGAAGGATGGATGGATGGATGATGGATGTAAGGATATATGGATGGATGGATGATGGATGATGGATGGCTGATGGATGGATGATGTGATGTAAGGATAGATGGATGGATGGATGGATGGATGGATGGATGGATGGATGGATGGATGGATGATGGATGGATGATGATGGATGGATGATGGATGGATGGATGAATGATGGATGTAAGGATATATGGATGAATGATGGCTGAAGGATGGATGGATGGATGATGGATGGATGATGGATGTAAGGATATATGGATGGATGGATGATGGATGATGGATGGCTGATGGATGGATGATGGCTGAAGGACGGATGGATGGATGACACACGGATGAAGACACCAGCACAAGAGACGAGCTGCGCTCTCACCGTCCCCGCGCCCCGTCCCCAGGAGCCACCTGCGTCCTGCGCTCCAAGTTCTCGGCCTCCCACTTCTGGGCCGACTGCCGCCGCTACAACGTCTCCGTCATCCAGTACGTGGGCGAGCTGATGCGCTACCTGTGCAACACGCCCCAGGTGAGGCCCCGCCGCCCCCCCCGCCCCGAGGGGCCCGGCGCCGCTCCGGCCGCGCGCCGAGGCGGCCGCCGTCCCTCCGTCGCCTCCCCGCAGCGCGCCGACGACCGGCGGCACGGCGTGCGCATGGCGCTGGGCAACGGCATGAGGGCCGAGGTGTGGGAGGAGTTCCTGCGGCGCTTCGGGCCCGTGGACGTCCGCGAGTTCTACGGGGCCACCGAGGGCAACGCCGGCTTCATCAACTACACCGGCAAGGTCGGCGCCGTGGGCAGGGCCAACAGGTTCCTCAAGGTGAGGACGCGCTGCCGAGGCGGCACCTCCGGGTGGGATTGGGCCGAGGAAAGGGCTCTCGGCAGTGGGGTGACGGTGACACGACGAGGCTGGGCCGGCGCCGAAGCAGAGCGCCCAAAATCCCCATTTTCACACCCAAAACGACTCCTCCCCGCCCGGTTGGCCGACGCCGACTCAGCAGCGGTGACTCGCAGCCGGGTTTTGGGGTGACCCGTGGGGCCTGGACCTCTGGGTGCCCCTTTGGTGCCACGGCTCAGCCCGCACCCACCACCCAAAAATCAGACTTTCCCCCCCACCAGCCAAAAATCTGATTTTTTTTTCCCCCCAAAAGCCAAAAATCTGATTTTTTTTTCCCCAAAAAAGCCAAGTGTCAGATTTTTTTTGTCCCCACCAGCCAAAGATCAGATTTCTTTTTGCCTCACCAGCCAAAATCAAAATTTTTCCCCCCACCAGCCAAAAATCAGATTTTTTTTCCCCTCACCACCCAAAAATCAAATTTTTTTCCGCCCAACAGCCAAAAATCAGATTTTTTCCCTCACCAGCCAAAATCAAATTTCTTTTTCCCCCACCACCCAAAAATCAGATTTTTTTCCCCCACCACCCAAAAATCAGATTTTTTTTCCCCACCAACCAAAAATCTGATTTTTCCCCCCCCTCACCAACCAAAAATCAGATTTTTTTCCCCTCACCACCCAAAAATCAGAATTTTTTTCCCCTCACCACCCAAAAATCAGATTTTTTTCCCCCACCACCCAAAAATCAGATTTTTTTTTCCCCCACCAGCCAAAAATCAGATTTCTTTTCCCCCCCACCACCCAAAAATCAGAATTTTTTTCCCCTCACCACCCAAAAATCAAATTTTTTTCCACCCAACAGCCAAAAATCAGATTTTTTCCCTCACCAGCCAAAAATCAAATTTCTTTTTCCCCCACCACCCAAAAATCAGAATTTTTTTCCCCCCACCACCCAAAAATCAGATTTTTTTCCCCCACCACCCAAAAATCTGATTTTTCCCCCCCCACCAACCAAAAATCAGATTTTTTTCCCCCACCACCCAAAAATCAGATTTTTTTCCCCCACCACCCAAAAATCAGAATTTTTCCCCCCACCATCCAAAAATCAGATTTTTTTCCCCCACCAACCAAAAATCAGAATTTTTTTCCTCCCACCAACCAAAAATCAAATTTTTTTTCCCCCACCAGCCAAAAATCAAATTTCTTTTCCCCCCCACCACCCAAAAATCAGATTTTTTCCCCCTCACCACCCAAAAATCAGAATTTTTTTCCCCCACCAGCCAAAAATCAGATTTTTTCCCCCACCACCCAAAAATCTGATTTTTTTCCCCCACCAGCCAAAAATCAGATTTCTTTTTGCCTCACCAGCCAAAAATCAGATTTTTTTCCACCCACCAGCCAAAAATTTGATTTTCCCCCCCTCACCAACCAAAAATCAGATTTTTTTCCCCCACCATCCAAAAATCAAATTTTTTTTCCCCCACCATCCAAAATTCAGATTTTTTTCCCCCACCACCCAAAAATCAGAATTTTTTTCCCCTCACCACCCAAAAATCAAATTTTTTTCCACCCAACAGCCAAAAATCAGATTTTTTCCCTCACCAGCCAAAAATCAAATTTCTTTTTCCCCCCACCACCCAAAAATCAGATTTTTTTCCCCCACCAGCCAAAAATCAGATTTTTTTCCCCACCACCCAAAAATCAGATTTTTTTTCCCTCACCAGCCAAAAATCAAATTTCTTTTCCCCCCCACCACCCAAAAATCAGATTTTTTTTCCCCTCACCACCCAAAAATCAATTTTTTTTCCACCCAACAGCCAAAAATCAGATTTTTTCCCTCACCAGCCAAAAATCAAATTTCTTTTTTCCCCCACCACCCAAAAATCAGATTTTTTTCCCCTCACCACCCAAAAATCAAATTTTTTTCTGCCCAACAGCCAAAAATCTGATTTTTTTCCCCCACCAGCCAAAAATCAGATTTCTTTTTGCCTCACCAGCCAAAAATCAGATTTTTTTCCCCCCACCAGCCAAAATCAGATTTTTTTCCTCCCACCAGCCAAAATTCAGATTTTTTCCCCCACCACCCAAAAATCAGAATTTTTTTCCCCCCCACCAGCCAAAAATCAGATTTTTTTTCCCTCACCAGCCAAAAATCAGAATTTTTTTCCCTCACCAGCCAAAAATCAGATTTTTTTTCCCTCACCACCCAAAAATCAGATTTTTTTTCCCTCACCACCCAAAAATCAGATTTTTCCCCCCCACCACCCAAAAATCAGAATTTTTTCCCCCACCACCCAAAAATCAGATTTTTTTCCCCCACCATCCAAAAATCTGATTTTTTTTCCCCCACCATCCAAAATTCAGATTTTTTCCCCCACCACCCAAAAATCAGAATTTTTTTCCCCCCACCATCCAAAATTCTGATTTTTTCCCCCACCACCCAAAAATCAGAATTTTTTCCCCCCACCAGCCAAAAATCAGATTTTTTTTCCCCACCACCCAAAAATCAGATTTTTTTTCCCCCACCACCCAAAAATCAGATTTTTTTCCCCCCCACCAACCGAAAATTTTTAATTTTTAAAATCAGACGACAATTAAAAACCGACGGGTTTGGTTTTTTTTTTAACCCCCGGCGCGTCGCGGCTGCTGGGGCGGTGGAAGGGACCGGAATTCTCCTCCCGGTTCTTTTTCCTCACCCCGCGTTTCCTCCTCTCCCCGCAGCTCCTGGCGCCCTTCGAGCTGATCCGCTACGACGTGCAGGAGGACGCGGCCGTGCGCGACCGCCGAGGGCTCTGCGTGCCCGTGGCGCCCGGTAAGGGACGGGACCCCCCCGAAAAAACCGCCCGGGAAGAAACCCAGCAGGGGTTTGGGTGGTCTCCGACCTCTCCTGTCCCTCCCCGAAGGCGAGACCGGGCTGCTGGTGGTGAAAATCACCAAGAACACGCCGTTCCACGGCTACGCCGGCGACGCGGGGAAGACGGAGAAGAAGATCCTGAGGGACGTCCTGGCCAAAGGCGACGCTTTCTTCAACAGCGGCGACCTGCTGGCGATGGACGCCGAGCGCTTCGTCTACTTCCAGGACCGAGTCGGCGACACGTTCCGGTAAATCGCGACGTTCCGGAGGCCGGGGGGGGGCGGCCCCGGGCGCTCGCCCGTCACAGCTGCGTCCCTTCTCGTCGCCAGGTGGAAAGGGGAGAACGTGGCCACCACGGAGGTGGAGGCCACGCTGGGCTCGGTGAGCTTCATCCAGGAGGTCAACGTCTACGGCGTGGCCGTGCCGGGTGAGTGGCGCCGCGACGGGGACCTGGGGGCGGCGGGGGGCGGCGTGAGGGGCTCCGAACAGCCAGGGTTGTTCCGAGCACAAAGCGTCCCCCACGACAGCCAGGGATTTAACACAGAAAAAAAGTTCGAACGGGATTTGGTCGCCCAAAGGAGGTGGGGGGTGTTGGGTTGGGTCCACGAATGAGGAAAAATGGGAAACTTTCACCCCAAGATGAGCATCCAGCACGGTTCTGGGTACGGGATGTGTTGCCACCACCATCTTAGAGGCCTCCAAAAACTGGGACAGACCCAAAACGCATTGGGCCACTCAACACCCAAGGATTTCACCCAAAACCCAAGGATTTCTCCACTAAAAAGTTCGAACGGGATTTGGTCGCCCAAAGGAGGTGTGGGGGTGCTGGGTTGGGTCCACAAATGAGGAAAAATGGGAAACTTTCACCCCAAAATGAGCATCCAGCACGGTTCTGGGTATGGGATGTGCCTCCAGCACCATCTTAGAGGCCTCCAAAAACTGGGACAGACCCCAAACGCGTTGGGCCACTCAACACCCAAGGATTTCACCCAAACCCAAGGATTTCTCCACTAAAAAGTTCGAACGGGATTTGGTCGCCCAAAGGAGGTGGGGGGTGTTGGGTTGGGTCCACAAATGAGGAAAAATGGGAAACTTTCACCCCAAATGCGCATCCAGCACGGTTCTGGGTATGGGATGTGCCTCCAGCACCATCCCAACGGCCTCCAAAAATTCCCAAAACAGACCTCCAAAAACAGACCCACCCCAAGCACATTTGGCCACACAACTCCCCACCAAAAGCTCGGGGGGCCTCCAGGAGCCAGGCGTCTCCAGGAGCCCAGGGGGTCTCCAGGATCCGGGGGGGGTCTCCAGGATCCCGGGGGTCTCCAGGATCTGGGGGTCTCCAGGATCCCGGGGGTCTCCAGGAGCTCGGGGTTTTCCAGGATCTCAGGGGGCTCCAGGATCCCGGGGGTCTCCAGGAGCTCAGGGGTCTCCAGGATCTGGGGGGCTCCAGGATCCCGGGGGTCTCCAGGAGCCGGGGGGTCTCCAGGATCTCAGGGGTCTCCAGGATCTCAGAGTTCTCCAGAATCCCAGGGGTCTCCAGGAGCCCAGGGTTCTCAAGGATCTCAGGGTTCTCCAGGATCTCAGGGGTCTGCAGGATCCCAGGGGTCTCCAGGATCCCAGGGGTCTCCAGGATCCCAGGGGTCTCCAGGAGGCCGGGGGTCTCCAGGATCCTCGGTGTCTCCAGGATCCCAGGGGACTCCAGGATCTGGGGGGCTCCAGGATCCCGGGGGTCTCCAGGAGCTCAGGGGTCTCCAGGATCTGGGGGTCTCCAGGATCCTCGGGGTCTCCAGGATCCCAGGGGTCTCTAGGATCTCAGGGGTTTTCCAGGATCCCGGGGGTCTCCAGGATCTCAGGGTTCTCCAGAATCCCAGGGGTCTCCAGGACCTCAGGGGTCTCCAGGAGCTGGGGGTCTCCAGAATCCCAGGGGTCTCCAGGATCCCGGGGGTCTCCAGGATCCCGGGGGTCTCCAGGAGGCCGGGCAGCCCCGGGTGACCCCCGGTGACGTCGGCAGGGTGCGAGGGTCGCTGCGGCATGGCGGCCGTGCGCCTCAAGGACGGGGCCGCCTTCGACGGGGACCAACTCTACGCCTTCACCAAGGACACGCTGCCGGCCTACGCCGTGCCGCGCTTCATCCGCATCCAGGTGAGCGGGAACGGAAAAACCGGGGGGATCCGGGGGGGCCGGGCTGGGGCTGGGGAGGAGGAGGAGGCAGCAATGGAGAGCCTGGGATCATGGAATGGTTTGGGTGGGATTGTGGAGATCATCCAGTTCCATCACAGCAGGATGGAACCATGGAATGGGTTGGGTGGGATTGTGGAGATCATCCAGTTCCTGTCATCCAGGATGGAACCATGGAATGGGTTGGGTGGGATTGTGGAGATCATCCAGTTCTGTCATCCAGGATGGAACCATGGGATGGGTTGGGTGGGATTTCAGGGCTCATCCAGTTCCTGTTATCCAGGATGGAACCATGGAATGGTTTGGGTGGGATTTCAGAGCTCACGCAGTTCCGTTATCCAGGATGGAATCATGGAATGGGTTGGGTGGGATTTCAGGGCTCATCCAGTTCCCTCATCCAGGATGGAACCATGGGATGGTTGGGTGGGATTTTCCAGCTCACCCAGTTCCCTCATCCAGGATGGAACCATGGGATGGGTTGTGTGGGATTTTCCAGCTCACCCAGTTCCGTTATCCAGGATGGAACCATGGAATGGTTTGGGTGGGATTTCAGAGCTCACCCAGTTCCTGTTATCCAGGATGGAATCATGGAATGGGTTGGGTGGGATTGTGGAGATCACCCAGTTCCTGTTATCCAGGATGGAACCATGGAATGGTTTGGGTGGGATTTCAGAGCTCACGCAGTTCCGTTATCCAGGATGGAATCATGGAATGGGTTGGGTGGGATTTCAGGGCTCATCCAGTTCTGTCATCCAGGATGGAACCATGGGATGGGTTGGGTGGGATTGTGGAGATCACCCAGTTCCGTTATCCAGGATGGAACCATGGAATGGTTTGGGTGGGATTTCAGAGCTCACCCAGTTCCGTTATCCAGGATGGAACCATGGGATGGTTGGATGGGATTTTCCAGCTCTCCCAGTTCCGTTATCCAGGATGGAACCATGGAATGGTTTGGGTGGGATTTTCCAGCTCACCCAGTTCTCTCATCCAGGATGGAACCATGGGATGGTTGGATGGGATTTTCCAGCTCTCCCAGTTCCAATCCCAGTTTTGGAGTCCCCCCAGTTTCCCACCATGGCCTCGGTCACCCGGTGCCGCTCCCACTGTGGTGGAGCCGCCCCATCGCTGGTGGCACCGGCCGTGCGTTCCTGGTGACGGTCACTCGGTACCGACACCGAGATCACCCTGTGCCAACAGGGGTCACCCCGTGGGCCACCCCGTGCCATGGAGGGTCACCCCGTGCCATCGAGTGTCACCCCATGGGTCACCCTGTGCCATCGAGGGTCACCCCATCGGTCACCCCGTGCCATCGAGTGTCACCCTATGGGTCACCCCGTGCCATCAAGGGTCACCCTGAGCCATTGAGGGTCACTCCATGGGTCACCCGGTGCCATCGTGAATCACCCCGTGCCATTGGGGGTCACCCAATGGGTCACCCCGTGCCATCGAGGGTCACCCCATGCCATCGAGGGTCACCCCGTGCCATCGAGGGTCACTCCATGGGTCACCCCGTGCCATCGAGGGTCACCCTGTGGGTCACTCCGTGCCATCGAGGGTCACCCCATGCCATGGAGTGTCACCCTATGGGTCACCCTGTGCCATCAAGGGTCACCCCGTGGGTCACCCCGTGCCATCAAGGGTCACCCTGTGGGTCACCCCGTGCCATGGAGTGTCACCCCGTGCCATCGTGGGTCATCCCATGCCATCGAGGGTCATCCTGCCTGTCACCCCATGCCATCGAGGGTCACCCCGCCTGTCACCCCGTGCCATCGAGGGTCACCCCACGTCCCCGCTGTCCCCAGGACGCCCTGGAGATCACGGGCACCTTCAAGCAGTGCAAGGCCAAGCTGGTGACGGAGGGCTTCGACCCGGCCGTGGTGCGCGACCGCCTGTTCTTCCGCGACGACGCGCGCCGCGCCTACGTGCCGCTGAGCGCCGCCACCTTCGCCGCCATCCGCGACATGAAGCTCAGCCTCTAGCGGCTCCTCGGGGGTAATTAGCAAAGCCTAATTTGGGGCTAATCAGGCGCCCCGGGTTTCTTTCGGGGAGGTGGTTTGGGGTTTTTTTTTGGCGCGCCGGAGCCCCGGCGCCGCGGAAATTAAACGCGTGATTCCCGTTCCTGAGATGCCCGGATGGGTTTTTGGCGGGGCTGGAGCCCCTTGTTTTCCCGAAGGGAAGGGGCAGAGGATGGCCCCGATCTGGGATGAGGGGATGAAGGTTGTCCTGGTTTGATCTGCGGACCCCAAAACCCCGTCCTGGTCCCGCCTCGGGCTCTGAGCGGGAAAAAATCCCTGGGAATTCTGGGAATTCCATCACCGACCCCATGGGGAAGAACTTCTTCCTGAAATCCACCTCCAACTCCCCATTCCCAGCACAAATCCGCTCCTGGCCCAAAATCCTGGCCCTAATCCTCACCGAAGGATTTCTCCCTCACAAACACCACAAATCCCTGGGAATTCCATCACCGACCCCCACTGGAAGGAATTCTTTCCCAATATTCCCACCTCAACCTCCCCATTCCCAACCCTCATCCTCTCCTCGCCCAAAATCCCGGCATGAATCCCCACCCAACAACTTCCCCCCTCACAAACTCCACAAATCCCTGGGAATTCCATCACCGACCCCATGCAGAAGAATTCCTTCCTGAAATCCACCTCCAACTCCCCACTCCCAGCACAAATCCGCTCCTGGCCCAAAATCCCGGCACTAATCCTCACCGAAGGATTTCTCCCTCACAAACACCACAAATCCCCGGGAATTCCATCACTGACCCTACAGGGAAGAATTCCTTCCCAAAATCCCCCCTCAACCTCCCCATTTCCAGTGCAAATCCTCTCCTTGCCTGAAATCCCAGCATTAATCCTCACCCAATGACTTCCCCCATACAAACTCCACAAGTCCCTGGAAATTCCGTCACCGACCCCCACTGGAAGGAATTCTTTCCCAATATTCCCACCTCAACCTCCCCATTCCCAGCCCTCATCCTCTCCTCGCCCAAAATCCTGGCCCTAATCCCCACCCAACAACTTCCCCCCCTCACAAACTCCACAAATCCCTGGGAATTCCATCACCAATCCCACAGGGAAGAATTCCTTCCCGAAATCCCCCCTCAACCTCCCCATTCCCAACCCTCATCCTCTCCTTGCCCGAAATCCCAGCCCTAATCCCCACCCAACGACTCCCTCCCTCACAAACTCCACAAATCCCTCGGAATTCCACCACTGATCCCACCGAGAAGAATCCCTTTCCGAAATCCCCCCTCAACCTCCCCATTCCCAACCCTCATCCTCTCCTCGCCCGAAATCCCGGCATCAATCCCCACCCAACGACTTCTCCCCTAGAAACTCCACAAATCCCTGGGAATTCCACCACTGATCCCACAGGGAAGAATCCCTTCCCGAAATCCCCCCTCAACCTCCCCATTCCCAGCACAAATCCACTCCTTGCCTGAAATCCCGGCCCTAATCCCCACCCAACGACTCCCTCCCTCACAAACTCCCCAAATCCCCACCGATTCCGCCTCGCAAAAAAAAAAAAAAAAACAGGAAAAAAAAAAAAAAAAACCCAAACAAACCCATAAAACCCCCGTTTATTTACAAACCTCCCCGCCTCGCGCCGAGCCTGGCGGAACCGCCGACGCCTTCATCGCCCTCCTCCTCCTCCTCCTCCTCCTCCTGCCGCCAGCCCCTCGGCCGCCTCCCTGGGGCTCCTCCTGGCCTCGGCTCCCGCTCTCCGCTCCCTCTGCAGCTCGGCCAGGCGCAGCCGGAGCCGCTGCTCCCGGCGTTTCCCGGCCTGCAGCTGCCTCTGCGCTTTGTCCAGCGCGTCCAGCGCCGCCTCGGCTCGGCGCTTCCAGAGCAGGGCGCTGCCCACCTGGTAGCTGTGCTCGCTCTGGATGTACGAGCCGGCCCGCGGCGGCAGCCGCAGCATGAAGGCCGACGGCGACGGAGGAGCCGCGGGGGCCGCGGCCGCGCCGGGGGCTCCCTCGGGAAGCGCCGGAGTGGTCGTGGCTTCCTCGTCGCCCGTGGCCACCAAAAGGCTCTCGGCGATGGAGCCCGAAGGGTCGGGAAGGGCGGGGACGCCGCCGGGGTGCGCCGGCGCCGGGGGTGGGCCGGGGTCTTCTTTGGTGTCCCGGGGGAAGCAGGAGGCGTCCGAGGGGAACGGGGGGTCCGGAGGGGAGGCGGGGGGCTCTCGTCTGTGTGGGGAGAGGTGGGGAGAGAGAGGGGTTAGAGCGGGGGGAGACCCCATCCCCTAAAAAAAAAAATAAAACGTGTGCAGGGAGAGGTGGGGAGAGCGCTGGGGGTGGGAATGGGGGGAATTGGGGGGGGTCCTAGGGGTGGGAGAGGTCGGGGGGAAATGGGGGGGTCCTGGGGGAATGGGGGGTCTCAGGGGTGGGAGAGGTTGGGGGGAAATGGGGGGTCCAGGGATTGGGGAGGGGTCTGGGGGGAATTGGGAGGGTCCTGGGGGAATGGGGGGTCCCAGGGGTGGGAGAGGTCAGGGGGAAATGGGGGGGCCCTGGGGGAATGGGGGGTCCCAGGGGTGGGAGAGGTTGGGGGGAAATGGGGGGTCCAGAGATTGGGGAGGGGTCTGGGGGGTCCTGGGGGAATGGGGGGTCCCAGGGGTGGGAGAGGTCGGGGGGAAATGGGGGGTCCAGAGATTGGGGAGGTCACAGGGGAATTGGGGGGGGTCCTGGGGGAATGGGGGGTCTCAGGGGTGGGAGAGGTTGGGGGGAAATGTGGGATCCTGGGGAGGGGTCAGTGAGGATTTGGGGGGTCCAGCAGGGATTTGGGGGTCCTGGGGAGGGGTCAGTGAGGATTTGGGGGGTACTGGTGGGGTCCCAGGGGTGGGAGAGGTCGGGGGGAAATGAGGGGTCCTGGGGAGGGGTCTGAGAGGAATTGGGGGGTCCCAAGGGGTCCTGAGGAGAATAGGGGGTCCGGGGGAGAGGTAAGGGGGTCCTGGGGGGGGTCCAGCAGGGATTTGGGGGGTCCTGGGGAGGGGTCAGTGAGGATTTGGGGGGTCCAGCACGGATTTGGGGGTCCAGCAGGGATTTGGGGGTCCTGGGGAGGGGTCAGTGAGGATTTGGGGGGGTCCAGCAGGGATTTGGGGGGGTCCAGCAGGGATTTGGGGGGAGTCCAGCAGGGATTTGGGGGGGTCCAGCAGGGATTTGGGGGTCCTGGGGAGGGGTCAATGAGGATTTGGGGGAGTCCAGCACGGATTTGGGGGGTCCAGCAGGGATTTGGGGGTCCTGGGGAGGGGTCAGTGAGGATTTGGGGGGGTCCAGCAGGGATTTGGGGAGTCCAGCAGGGATTTGGGGGGTCCTGGGGAGAGATCAGTGAGGATTTGGGGGGGGTCACATCCCGATGGAGAATAAACCAGGGACCCCCACCCACCATGAATCCCCCCCTGGAGGCTGAGGGGGGTCCCGGGGGTGGGAGGGGTTCCGGAGGGGTCCCAGGGGTCCCAGGGGGTTCCAGGGGTCCCAAGGGGGTCCCGGGGGTCCCAGGGGGTTCCAGGGGTCTCAAGGGGGGTCCCGGAGGTGGGAGGGGTTCTGGAGGGGTCTCGGAGGCCCCAGGGCGGTCCCGGGGGTCCCAAGGGGTTCCGGAGGGGTTCTGGAGGGGTCCCAGGGGTGGGCGATTGGGGGTCCCGGGATGGAAGGAGTTCTGGGGGGGTCCCAGGGGTGGGAGGAGTTCCGGGGGGCCCCGGGGGTCCCAGGGGTGGGCGATTGGGGGGTCCTGGGGGTTCCAAGGGGGTACCAGGGTTGGGCAATTAGGGGTCTCAGGGGTCCCAAGGGTGGGCGATTGGGGGTCCTGGGGGTCCCAGGGGTGCCGGGGGGGGGTGTTGGGGGTCCCAAGGGGGTCGGCGATTGGGGGTCCCGGGGGTCCCAGGGGTGCCGGGGGGGGTGTTGGGGGTCCCAAGGGGGTACTGGGGGTCCCAGAGGGGTCCCAGGGGTGGGCGATTGGGGGTCCTGGGGGTCCCAGAGGGGTCCCAGGGGTGCCGGGGGGGGGTCCCAGGGGTCCCAAGGGGGTCCCAGGGGTGTCGGGCCATCGTGGGAACAAAGCGGGGAGCCCCCCGGGTGCCCCCCGGACTCACTTCCACCTGCGGGCGCCGCGAAGGGGGTTCGGGGGGTCGCTGTGCGCGGGGGGGGGCCGGGGGGCGCGGGGGGGCCGGGGGGGCCCCGCGGTGAAGACGGTGGGCACGGCGCCCTCCTTCAGGCGGTGGTAACCACTGCGGGGGGAAAGGGGGCTCAGGGGGGGACCCCAAAAACACGGGGAGGGGGGCAACAGGAAACGGGGGGGACCCCGAGATCCACAGGGGGGGTCCTGGAATACCTGGGGGGGACACCTGGAATATTTGGGGGGTCCTGGAATACCTGGGGGGGACACCTGGAATACTTGGGGGGTCCTGGAATACCTGGGGAGTCCTGGAATATTTGGGGGTTCCTGGAATACCTGGGGGGGATCCCTGGAATATTTGGGGGGTCCTGGAATACCTGGGGGGTGGCGGTCCTGGAATATTTGGGGGTTCCTGGAATATTTGGGGGGTCCTGGAATATCGGGGGGGGGCGGCCTGGAATGTTTGGGGGGTCCTGGAATACCTGGGGAGTCCTGGAATATTTGGGGGGTCCTGGAATACCGGGGGGGGGCACCTGGAATATTTGGGGGGTCCTGGAATACCTGGAGGAGCACCTGGAATACCTGGGGGGATCCCTGAAATATTTGGGGGGTCCTGGAATATTTGGGGGGTCCTGGAATACCTGGGGGGGATCCCTGGAATATTTGGGGGGTCCTGGAATATCGGGGGGGGCACCTGGAATATTTGGGGGGTCCTGGAATACCTGGAGGAGCACCTGGAATACCTGGGGGGGGATCCCTGAAATATTTGGGGGGGATCCTGGAATACCTGGGGGGGATTCCTCGAACACCGGGGGCGGTTCTGGAATACCTGGGGGGTTCTGGAATATCTGGGGGTTCCTGAAGTACCTGCGGGGGTCCCTCACCTGCAGCACCCCCAGCCCCACCGGGATCCCCCCAGGCTCACCTGAAGCCCAGCCCAGGACACACCTGTATCCCCCCAGTGTCACCTGTATCCCCCCAGTGTCACCTGTACCCCGGTCACCTGTACCCCGGTCACCTGTATCCCAGTCTCTCCTGTATCCCAGTCTCACCTGTCCCAGTCTCACCTGTCCCAGTCTCACCTGTCCCACTCTCACCTGTGTCCCAGTCTCACCTGTATCCCAGTCTCACCTGTGTCCCAATCTCACCTGTCCCAGTCTCACCTGACCCCAGTCTCACCTGTGTCCCAGTCTCACCTGTGTCCCAGTCTCACCTGACCCCAGTCTCACCTGTGTCCCAGTCTCACCTGTGTCCCAGTCTCTCCTGTGTCCCAGTCTCACCTGTCCCAGTCTCACCTGTCCCAGTCTCACCTGTGTCCCAGTCTCACCTGTATCCCAGTGTCACCTGTGTCCCACTCTCACCTGTGTCCCACTCTCACCTGTATCCCAGTCTCACCTGTCCCAGTCTCACCTGTCCCAGCCTCACCTGTCCCCAGTGTAACTTGTCCCCAGTCTCACCTGTGTCCCAATCTCACCTGTCCCATTCTCACCTGTCCCCAGTCTCACCTGTGTCCCAGCCTCACCTGTGTCCCAATCTCACCTGTCCCATTCTCACCTGTCCCAGTCTCACCTGTGTCCCACTCTCACCTGTGTCCCACTCTCACCTGTGTCCCACTCTCACCTGTATCCCAGTGTCACCTGTCCCAGTCTCACCTGTCCCAGTCTCACCTGTCCCAGTCTCACCTGTGTCCCAGTCTCACCTGTCCCAGTCTCACCTGTGTCCCAGTCTCACCTGTATCCCAGTCTCTCCTGTATCCCAGTCTCACCTGTCCCAGTCTCACCTGTGTCCCAGCCTCACCTGTCCCAATCTCACCTGTATCCCATTCTCACCTGTGTCCCAATCTCACCTGTCCCAGCCTCACCTGTCCCAGTCTCACCTGTGTCCCAATCTCACCTGTCCCATTCTCACCTGTGTCCCAATCTCACCTGTCCCAGTCTCACCTGTCCCAGTCTCACCTGTGTCCCAATCTCACCTGTCCCATTCTCACCTGTATCCCAATCTCACCTGTCCCAATCTCACCTGTCCCAGTCTCACCTGTCCCAGCCTCACCTGTATCCCAGTCTCACCTGTCCCAGTCTCACCTGTACCCCAGTCTCACCTGTCCCAGTCTCACCTGTATCCCAGCCTCACCTGTATCCCAGCCTCACCTGTCCCAGTCTCACCTGTCCCATTCTCACCTGTATCCCAGTCTCACCTGTCCCATTCTCTCCTGTATCCCAATCTCACCTGTCCCAGTCTCACCTGTATCCCAATCTCACCTGTCCCAATCTCTCCTGTGTCCCAGTCTCACCTGTCCCAGTCTCACCTGTATCCCAGCCTCACCTGTATCCCAGTCTCACCTGTCCCAGTCTCACCTGTACCCAATCTCACCTGTATCCCAGTCTCACCTGTATCCCAGTTTCTCCTCTCCCAGTCTCACCTGTGTCCCATTCTCACCTGTCCCAGCCTCACCTCTGTCCCAGTCTCACCTGTCCCAGTCTCTCCTGTCCCAATCTCACCTGTCCCAGTCTCACCTGTCCCAGCCTCACCTGTGTCCCAGCCTCACCTGTGTCCCAGTCTCACCTGTCCCAGTCTCACCTGTCCCAGCCTCACCTGTGTCCCAGTGTCACCTGTCCCCAGTGTCACCTGTCCCCAGTGTCACCTGTATCCCAATCTCACCTGTCCCCAGTCTCACCTGTCCCAGTCTCACCTGTATCCCAATCTCACCTGTCCCATTCTCACCTGTGTCCCAGCCTCACCTGTGTCCCAATCTCACCTGTGTCCCAGCCTCACCTGTCCCAGCCTCACCTGTCCCCAGTCTCACCTGTGTCCCAGTCTCACCTGTCCCAGTCTCACCTGTGTCCCAATCTCACCTGTCCCAGTCTCACCTGTCCCAGTCTCACCTGTCCCAGTCTCACCTGTCCCAGCCTCACCTGTATCCCAGTCTCACCTGTCCCAGTCTCACCTGTCCCCAGTCTCACCTGTGTCCCAGTCTCACCTGTCCCAGTCTCACCTGTATCCCAATCTCACCTGTCCCAGTCTCACCTGTATCCCAGTCTCACCTGTACCCCACCAGCTCGAAGCAGGTGCTCTCGAAGTGCTGCGAGCAGAAGTAGATGTACTTGGAGCTGGGGTCCCAGCGCCCCCCGCCCAGCGGGTCGCGGCGCCGGCTGTTCTCCAACCACTGAGCGCGGCGCGGATCGTCCCTGCGCGGCAGCCTGCGCACACGGGACACGGACACGCGGACACAGGGACACGGGGACACAGGGCAGGGGACAGGGACACAGGACAGGGACACGGGACACGGGACAGAGGACAGGGGACATGGGACAGAGGACAGGGGACAGAGGGACATGGGACAGAGGACAGGGGACATGGGACACAGGACAGGGGACAGGGGACATGGGACACGGACACAGGGACATGGACACGGGACACAGGGACATGGGACAGGGGACATGGGACACGGACACAGGGACATGAGGACACGGGACAGGGACACGGGACAGGGATACAGGGACATGGGACACAGACACGGGACACGGGACAGGGACATGGACACGGGGCAGGGGACAGGGGACGTGGGACACGGACAGGGAACAGGGACACAGGACAGGGACACGGGACACAGGGACATGGGACAGAGGACAGGGGACACGGGACACGGACACAGGGACATGGGGACACAGACACAGGACAGGGGACACAGGGACATGGGGACACAGACACAGGACAGGGGACACGGGACATGGGACATGGACACGGGACACAGACACAGGGACATGGGGACACAGACACAGGACAGGGGACACAGGGACATGGGACACGGACACGGGACATGGGACACGGACACAGGGACATGGGACATGGGACATGGGACATGGGACAGGGACACAGGGACATGGGACACAGGACAGGGGACATGGGACACAGGGACATGGGGACACGGACACGGGACAGGGACACAGGACACAGGGACATGGGACAGGGGACATGGGACAGGGGACATGGGGACACGGACACGGGACAGGGACACGGGACATGGGACACGGACACAGGGACACGAGGACACGGGACAGGGACACGGGACAGGGACACAGGGACATGGGACACAGACACGGGACACGGGGCAGGGGACAGGGGACGTGGGACATGGACAGGGAACAGGGACACAGGACAGGGACACGGGACACAAGGACATGGGACAGAGGACAGGGGACATGGGACACAGGGACATGGGGACACGGACACAGGGACATGGGGACACAGACACAGGACAGGGGACATGGGACACAGGGACATGGGGACACGGACACGGGACACGGACACAGGGACATGGGGACACAGACACAGGACAGGGGACACGGGACATGGGACACGGACACGGGACATGGGACACGGGACATGGGACATGGACACAGGGACATGGGACATGGGACAGGGACACAGGGACATGGGACACAGGACAGGGGACATGGGACACAGTGACATGGGGACACGGACACGGGACAGGGACACGGGACACAGGGACATGGGACATGGGACAGGGGACATGGGACAGGGGACACGGGACAGGGGACACGGGACAGGGGACACGGACACAGGGACAGGGGACACGGGGCAGGGACACAGGGACACAGGGACACGGGACACAGACATGGGACAGGGATACGGTGACAGAGGGACACCGACAGGGGACACGGGACAGGGACACAGATATGGAACATGGGACAGGAACATGGGACACAGGGACACGGACACGGGACACAGGGCAGGGGACATGGGGACAGGGACATGGGGATAGGGTGACAGAGGGACACCGACAGGGGACACGGGGACAGGGACATGGGGAACATAGGGACACACAGGAAAGGGGACACAGGGACACAGGATGCAGGACATGGGGCAGAGACACAGGGACATGGACAGGGACACGGGGACATGGGACAGGGGGACATGGGGACACAAGGAAAGGGACACGGGGATACAGACATGGGACACAGGGACGTAGGACATGGGGACACAGACACACAGGGACAGGGGGACAGGGGACATGGGAACACGGTGACAGAGGGACACCGACAGGGGACATGGGGACAGGGACACGGGGACAGGGGACATGGGGACATGGGGACAGGGACACAGACATGGGGAACACAGGGACACGGGGACATGGGACAGGGACACGGGACAGTGACAGGGAGACATGGGGACATAGGGTCATGGGGGACAGGGACACAGACAGGGACAGGGACACGGGGGGACGTGGACACGGGGACATGGGGACATGGGGACATGGACACGGAGATAAAGCACAAGGGAACAGGGGGACGTGGGGACAGAGGGACATGGGGACAGGGACACAGGGACATGGGGACACAGGGGACAGAGACACAGAGAACAGAAGGGACAACAGGTGGATACAGGGACATGGGAGGACACGGGGACACGGGGACACGGGGGGACACAGGGGATAGGACACACAGGGGTTGAGAGGACACCGGATGGGGGACACAGGTGACATAAGTGACACAAGTGACAAAGGTCACACAGGTGACACAGGTGACAAAGGTCACACAGGTGACAGGTGAGCCGCGAGCCGCACTTCCCCCACCCCTGGCACCCCCGACTTCTGCAGGGCTGAATGACACCGTCCTCCCCCCGCGCACCTGGAAATGGAACGGTCCAGCCGGGCCCGTTAAAGGGGGACAGGGCTGAGCCATCCCTCAAATGGGGGGGGACAGACACACCTGGGACAGCCCATTGCTGGGGGGGGGGGGTACACACCTGGGACAGCCACACCTGGGACAGCCCATTGCTGAGGGGGGGGGGGGTACACACCTGGGACAGCCCATTGCTGAGAGGGGGGTACAGACACACCTGGGACAGCCCATTGCTGGGGGGGTACACACCTGGGACAGGCCATTGCTGAGAGGGGGGACAGACACACCTGGGACAGCCCACTGCTGAGGGGGGGGGTACACACCTGGGACAGCCACACCTGGGACAGCCCATTGCTGGGGGGGGGGGGGGTACACACCTGGGACAGGCCATTGCTGAGAGGGGGGACAGACACACCTGGGACAGGAGGGGACAAACCTGGGACAGCCCATTCCTAAGGGAGGGGACGCACACACCGGTGACAGGCCGTTGCTAAGGGGGGGTGACACCTGTGACAACCCATTGCTAAGGGGAGGGACACACGTGGGACAGGTCATTGCTAAGGGGGGGTGACAGCCCGTGTCTGGGGGCAGGTGACACCAGTGACAGCCCGTTCCTAAGGACAGGTGACACGGGTGACAGCCTGTGTCCAGGGGGGTGACAGCCCGTTTCTAAGGACAGGTGACACGGGTGACAGCCCGTGTCCAGGGGGGTGACAGCCCGTTCCTAAGGACAGGTGACACCAATGACCCGTGTCCAGGGGGGTGATAGCCCGTTCCTAAGGACAGGTGACACAGGTGACCCGTGTCCAGGGGCTGCCAGGGCACGGGCGGGCTCGGGGGTCACGCACCGGTGGAAGGAGATGCCTCGGCCGCGGGTGTCGCGGGTGTCGCGGGTGCAGCAGCCGGCGGCGGAGCAGTGCCGGGGCATCTGCGGGGGTGAGGCTGTCACGGGGGCTCCCCAAAAACCACACCGAGCCCCGGGCATTCACCCCCCTCCGCATGGCCTGAGCTGGACCCCTCCCTGCAACTCCTCCTTCACAGCCCGACCCCCCAATCCCATTCCCCCCTCACTCCCGGGGGTCTCCCCCCTCACAGCCCGATCCCTCAATCCCATTCCCCCCTCACTCCCGGGGGTCTCTCCCCTCACAGCCTGACCCCTCAATCCCATTCCCCCCTCACTCCCGGGGGTCTCTCCCCTCACAGCCTGACCCCTCAATCCCATTCTCCCCTCACTCCCGGGGGTCTCTCCCCTCACAGCCCGACCCCTCAATCCCATTCTCCCCTCACAGCCCGACCCCTCAATCCCATTTCCCCCTCACAGCCCGACCCCTCAATCCCATTCCCCCCTCACTCCCGGAGGTCTCTCCCCTCACAGCCCGACCCCTCAATCCCATTTCCCCCTCACAGCCCGACCCCTCAATCCCATTCCCCCCTCACTCCCGGAGGTCTCTCCCCTCACAGCCCGACCCCTCAATCCCATTTCCCCCTCACTCCCGGGGGTCTCTCCCCTCACAGCCCGACCCCTCAATCCCATTTCCCCCTCACTCCCGGGGGTTTCTCCCCTCACAGCCCGACCCCTCAATCCCATTCTCCCCTCACAGCCCGACCCCTCAATCCCATTCCCCCCTCACTCCCGGGGGTCTCTCCCCTCACAGCCCGACCCCTCAATCCCATTTCCCCCTCACAGCCCGACCCCTCAATCCCATTTCCCCCTCACAGCCCGACCCCTCAATCCCATTCCCCCCTCACTCCCGGGGGTCTCTCCCCTCACAGCCCGACCCCCCTCCTCACACCACTCCCCCCCTCAGCCGGGGCCTGCCCCGCTCCCCGCACCGCCGCCCCTCCGCGGCCTGACATCTCCCCGCGATGGCCGGAACCCCTTCCCCGTGTCCTCTCCCCATCCCGGACCCTCCCTTTTCCCCCTTTTTCCTCGCTTTTTGCCCCATTTTCTCCCCCGCCCCGTTCCGGCCCCACCTCGGCGCTCCCATCCCGCCGCCGCCGCCGCGGCCTCCCCGGAACTCTCGCGAGACTTCCCGAAATCCGCGAGAACACCACTCACACACCCCCGCCCCGCCTCTTTCTCCTCATTGGCCGAGACGCCGATGCGGGCGGAGCCTTAGCGAGCGCCTCATTTGCATACCGCCTGTGATTGGCCGGCCGGGCCGCGCCCTCTCCTCATTAGCTATGCAAGCCCCGCCCCTCGCCGCGGGCGTTCTGCGGCCCCCCCCCCCCGGCGGCTTTTGGGGGATTTGGGGGCGATTTTGGGGAATTTTTGGGGGTTTGGGGGGATTTTGGGGGGATTTCGCCCCTCCGTTTGAGGTTTAAAGGGTTTTGCGGACCCTCCCGAGCGGACTGTGGGGGGTTTGGAGAGACTGTGGGGTTTTCTGGGGGCTTTCACTCCCCCCTCAGGGTGAAGGCGGTTTTGGGGTGTCCCCAGCGGATTTTGGGGTTTCCTGGGGGGTTTTGGGGGATTTCAACACCTCCAGTTGGTGCAGGGATGGTCTCGAGTTCCTTCCCGATGTGTTTTCGGGGATCTGGGGGTTTTCAACACTCGGGAATATTCCAAACCCCCCAAAACCGCGTCCAGAGACGGGGGGGGGATCCCCCAAAAAGGGGCTTGGGGCGGATTTCCACCCTTCCCGTCCCCAAATTCGTTTTTGGGGCGCGGCTCCATCCCGGTTTTGGGGTCCCCCCCCTCCCGAAATCCTCCAGGGAATCTCTGGAGCGAGACCCTCTCCGGGCACTTTAATGGGTTTGGGGAGCCCCAAACGCCACAGCAGGGAGCGGGGGGGCTCCGGGCGGGTTTTGGGGTCCCGGGGGGGTTTATGGGGTGCCGGGCTCGGGGGGGCGAGCGGGGCCGCTCCCGCTGTCCCCGCTGTCCTCGCTGTCCCCGCTGTCCTCGGAGTCGTCGCCGTCCCGCAGCATCCGCCGGACCGTGCGGGACAGGTTCATGGGGTCACACCTGGGGGGCGCCGGGGGGTGAGAGCCCCCCCAGAGACCCCATAGAGACCCCAACATCCCATAGAGACCCCAAATATCCCAGAAACCCCATGGAGACCCCCAACATCCCATAGAGACCACAATATCCCATAAACCCCATAGAGACCCCATAGAGACCCCCAACATCCCATAGAGGCCCCAATATCCCATAAACCCCATAGAGACCCCATAGAGACCCCCAATATCCTATAGAGACCCCCAACATCCTATAGAGACCCCAAATATCTCACAGGCACCCCCGACACCCCATAAACCCCATAGAGACCCCCAATATCCTATAGAGACCCTCAATATCCTATAGAGACCCCAAATATCTCACAGGAATCCCCGACACCCCATAAACCCCATAGAGATCCCCAATATCCTATAGAGACCCTCAATATCCTATAGAGACCCCAAATATCTCACAGGCACCCCCGACACCCCATAAACCCCATAGAGATCCCCAATATCCTATAGAGACCCTCAATATCCTATAGAGACCCCAAATATCTCACAGGCACCCCCGACACCCCATAAACCCCATAGAGATCCCCAATATCCTATAGAGACCACAGTATCCCGTAAACCCCATAGAGACCCCATAGAGACCCCATAGAGACCCCCAATATCCTATAGAGGCCCCAATATCCCATAAACCCCATAGAGACCCCATAGAGACCCCCATAAACCCCATAGAGACCCCCAACATCCCATAGAGGCCCCAATATCCCATAAACCCCATAGAGACCCCATAGAGACCCCCAATATCCTATAGAGACCCCAATATCCCATAAACCCCATAGAGACCCCATAGAGACCCCATAGAGACCCCCAATATCCTATAGAGACCCCAATATCCCATAAACCCCATAGAGACCCCATAGAGACCCCATAGAGACCCCCAATATCCTATAGAGACCCCAATATCCCATAAACCCCATAGAGACCCCCATAAACCCCATAGAGACCTCCAATATCCTATAGAGACCCCAATATCCCATAAACCCCATAGCGACCCCATAGAGACCCCATAGAGACCCCATAGAGACCCCCAATATCCCATAGAGACCCCCAATATCCCATAAACCCCATAGAGACCCCATAGAGACCCCAATATCCCAGAGACCCCAATATCCCATAAACCCCATAGAGACCCCATAGAGACCCCATAGAGACCCCCAATATCCTATAGAGACCCCCAATATCCCATAGAGACCCCCCAGAATCCCAGAAACCATGGGGTCCATAGTGTTTCTATAGGGTTTCCAGAGGGTTGCTATAGGGTCTATAGCGTTTCTATGGGGTCCATAGGGTTTCCATAGGGTTTCTATAGGGTCCATAGGGTCTATAGGGTTTCTATAAGGTTTCTATAGAGTTTCCATAGTGTTTCTATGGGGTCCATAGGGTTTCCGTAGGGTTTCTATAGGGTCCATAGGATCTATAGGGTTTTTATAGAGTTTCCATAGGGTTTCTATGGGGTCCATGAGGTCCATAGGGTTTCTCTAGTGTTCCTATAGGGTCGATAGTGTTTCCATAGTGGCTCTATAGGGATTCTATAGGGTTTCCATAGGGTTTCCATAGGGTTTCTGTAATATTTCTATAGGGTTTCCATAGGGTCTATAGAGTTTCTATTGTGTTTCTATAGGGTCTGTAGGGTCCGTAGTGTTTCTATAGTGTTTCCATCAGGTTTCTGTTGGGTTTCTATAGGGTTTCCATAGGGGCTGTAGTGTCCATAGTGTTTCTGTAGGGTTTCTATGGGTTTCTATGGGGTTTCCATAGGGTTGCTATGGGGATTGTATAGAGTTTCTATAGTGTTTCTATGGAGTTTCTAAAGTGTTTTCGTAGGGTTTCTATAGGGTTTCTATAGTGATTCTAGAGGGTTTCTATCGTGTTTCTATGGGGTTTCTATAGGGTTTCTATGGGGTTTCCATAGGGTTTATAATGTGTTTCTATCGGGTTTCTATCGGGTTTCTATAGGGTTTCTATGGGGTTTCTAATGTGTTTCTATAGGCTTTCTATGGGGTTTCTATAGGGTTTCTATGGGGTTTCCATAGCGTTTCTATCGGGTTTCTAATGTGTTTCTATAGGCTTTCTATGGGGTTTCCATAGGGTTTCTAATGTGTTTCTATCGTGTTTCTATGGGGTTTCTATGGGGTTTCTAATGTGTTTCTATAGGCTTTCTATGGGGTTTCTATAGGGTTTCTACAGGGTTTCTATGGTGTTTCTAGAGTGTTTCCATAGTGTTTCTATGGGATTTCCATATGGTTTCCTTAAGGTTTCCGTCGTGTTTCCATAGAGTTTCTACAGGGTTTCTATGGGGTTTCCATAGGGTTTCTATAGGGTTTCTATGGGGTTTCTATAGTGTTTTCATAATGTTTCTATAGTGTTTCTACACGGTTTCTATGGAGTTTCCATAGGGTTTCTATAATATTCCCGTAGTGTTTCTATAGTGTTTCCATAGTGTTTCTATGGGATTTCCATATGGTTTCCTTATGGTTTCCATAGTGTTTCTATATGGTTTCTATGGGGTTTCTATAATGTTTTCATAGTGTTTCTACAGGGTTTCTAAGGGGTTTCCATAGTGTTTCCATAGTGTTTCTATGGGGTTTCCATAGTGTTTCTACAGGGTTTCTATGGGTTTTCCATAGTGTTTCTATATGGTTTCTATGGGGTTTCTATGGTGTTTCCGTAGTTTTTCTATAGGGTTTCTATGGGGTTTCCATAGTGTTTCTACAGGGTTTCTATGGGTTTTCCATAGTGTTTCTATATGGTTTCTATGGGGTTTCTATGGTGTTTCCGTAGTTTTTCTATATGGTTTCTATGGGGTTTCCATAGTGTTTCCATAATGTTTCCATAGTGTTTCCATAGTGTTTCTATGGGGTTTCCATAGTGTTTCTATGGGGTTTCTATGGGGTTTCCGTAGTTTTTCTATATGGTTTCTATGGGGTTTCCATAGGGTTTCCATAGTGTTTCCATAGTGTTTCTATGGGGTTTCCATAGTGTTTCTACAGGGTTTCTAAGGGGTTTCCATAGGGTTTCCATAGTGTTTCTAAGGGGTTTCCATAGTGTTTCTACAGGGTTTCTAAGGGGTTTCCATAGTGTTTCCATAGTGTTTCTATGGGGTTTCCATAGAGTTTCTACAGGGTTTCTATGGGGTTTCCATAGGGTTTCCATAGTGTTTCTATGGGGTTTCCATAGTGTTTCTACAGGGTTTCTATGGGGTTTGCATAGGGTTTCCATAGTGTTTCTATGGGGTTTCCATAGAGTTTCTACAGGGTTTCTATGGGGTTTCCATAGTGTTTCTATCGTGTTTCTACGGGGTTTCCATAGTGTTTCTATGGGGTTTCCATGGGTTTTCCATAGTGTTTCCATAGTGTTTCTATGGGGTTTCCATGGGTTTTCTGTAGGGTTTCCATAGTGTTTCCATCACATTCCCACGGGTTTCCCACAGGGTTCCCGTGCCCTCCCCGGGTGCCCTGGGCCGCGTCCCCACCTGAGGCGCTGGCGGAGCACGGCCACGCTCCGGGCGCTGGCGGCGGCGCCGTCCCCGACGTCCTCGAGCTCCCGGCGCAGCACGCGGCCGCGGGCCAGCGCTTGGGCCGCGCCCGCCGCCACCGCCGCCACCTGCTCGGCCAGGACGCGGGCGGCGGCCTCGGCGGCGCGGGCCTGGGGGACACGGGGACAGCGGGGGGATGTTGGGGACACGGGGACAGCGGGGACAGTGGGGACAGTGGGGACAGTGGGACAGCGGGGGGACAGTGGGGACACGGGGACAATGGGGACATTGGGACAGCGGGGACACAGGGACAGCGGGGGGACGTTGGGGACATGGGGACAGCGGGGACAATGGGGACAATGGGGGATTGGGGACAGTGGGGACAGTGGGGACAGTGGGGACAGTGGGGACAATGGGGGATTGGGGACAGTGGGGACAGTGGGGACAATTGGGGGATTGGGGACAGTGGGGACAGTGGGGACATTGGGACAGCGGGGACACGTTGGGGACACGGGGACAGCAGGGACAATGGGGACATTGGGACAGCGGGGACAGTGGGGACAATGGGGACAATGGGGGATTGGGGACAGTGGGGACAGTGGGGATATTGGGGACAGTGGGACAGCGGGGGGACATTGGGGACACGGGGACAGCGGGGACAATGGGGACAATGGGGGATTGGGGACAGTGGGGACAGTGGGGACATGGGGACAGTGGGGACACGGGAACAGTAGGGACACGGGGACAGTGGGGACACAGGGACAGTGGGACAGCGAGGGGACAATGGGGACACGGGGACAGACGGGGACAATTGGGGGACATTGGGGACACGGGGACAATGGGGACAGTGGGGACAGTGAGGACAAGGGGACAGTGGGGACACGGTGAGTACATGGGGACAGCGGGACAACGAGGGGACAATGGGGACACAGGGACAGCGGGGATAATGGGGACACGGGGACATCGGGGACAGCGGGGACAGTGGGGACAGTGGGGACACGGTGGGGACACGGTGGGGACACGGTGGGGAAATGGGGACAATGGGGACAATGGGGACAGTGGGGGCTTGGGTACAACGGGGACATGGGGACATTGGGGACATTGGGGACAGTGGGGACATTGGGGACATTGGGGACATTGGGGACAATAGCAGCAGGGTGTCTCAGGGACATGAGGACACGGGTGACAGCGGGAGAGAGCAGGTGAAGGAAGTGACAGGAAGTGACAGGAAGTGACAGGAAGTGACAGGAGGTGACAGCGGGTGACAGCGGGTGACAGCGGGTGGCAGGAAATGACAGCAAGGGACCCCAGGTGACCCCATGTGACCCCAGTGACGCCGTGTGATCCCATGTGACTCATGTGACTCCAGGTGACCCCAGTGACCCTGTGTGACCCCTGTGTGACCCCCTGTGACCCCAGTGACCCCGTGTGACTCCGTGTGACACTGTGTGACACCGTGTGACCGCGAGTGGCAGTAAATGACCCTGTGTGACCCTGTGTGACTCCGTGTGACCCATGTGACCCCAATGACCCCAGTGACCTGTGTGACCCCAGGTGACCCCAGTGACCCCGTGTGACCCCGTGTGACCCCAGTGACTCCAGTGACCCCGTGTGACCCCAGTGACCTGTGTGACCCCGTGTGACAGTGGGTGGCAGTAAATGACCCCAGTGACCCCGGTGACCCCGTGTGACCCCGTGTGACCCCGGGTGACCGCGGGTGGCAGTAAATGACCCCAGTGACCCCGTGTGACCCCGTGTGACCCTGTGTGACCCATGTCACCGCGGGTGGCAGTAAATGACCCCAGTGACCCCGTGTGACCCCAGTGACCCGTGTGACCCCGTGTGACCCCAGTGACCCCGTGTGACCCCGTGTGACCGCAGGTGGCAGTAAATGACCCCAGTGACCCCAGTGACCCCAGTGACCCCGTGTGACC
This sequence comes from Delichon dasypus, assembly GCA_037837765.1. Taxonomy (NCBI): domain Eukaryota; kingdom Metazoa; phylum Chordata; class Aves; order Passeriformes; family Hirundinidae; genus Delichon; species Delichon dasypus. Next base: position 207,964 of record JBBAXF010000084.1, on the reverse strand, counting down.
CCATGTGACTCCGTGTGACCCCGTGTGACCCGTGTCACTGCGGGTGGCAGTAAATGACCCCAGTGACCCCGTGTGACCCCGTGTGACCCGTGTCACCGCGGGTGGCAGTGTCCCTGTCCCCACCTGCAGCCGGTAGCGCTCCCCCAGCAGCCGCTGCTCCTCGGCCTCGGCCTCCAGCACGCGCAGGCGCCGGCAGGTGACACGGGCGGCACGGGACAGGGACAGCCGGGCCCTGGGAGGGGACACGCGTGTCACCTGTGTGTCACCTGTGTGTCACCTGTGTCACCTGTGTGTCACCCCCGTGTCACCTGTGTGCCACCTGTGTCACCTGTGTGTCACCTGTGTCGCCTGTGGGTCACCCCTGGGTCACCTGTGTCACCTGTGTGTGACCTGTGTGACCTGTGTGTCACCCCCTGTGTGACCTGTGTGACCTGTGTCGCCTGTGGGTCATCTGTGTCACCTCTTGTGTCACCTGTGTCACCTGTGTCACCCTGTGTGTCACCCCCTGGGTCACCTGTGTGTCACCTGTGTCACCTGTGTGTCACCCCCTGTGTGACCTGTGTGACCTGTGTGTCACCTGTGTCACCTGTGTCACCTGTGGGTCATCTGTGTCACCTCTTGTGTCACCTGTGTCACCTGTGTGTCACCTGTGTGTCACCCCCTGGGTCACCTGTGTGTCACCCCCTGTGTCACCTGTGTCACCTGTGTGTCACCTGTGTGTCACCTGTGTCACCTGTGTGTCACCCCCTGTGTCACCTGTGTGTCACCTGTGTGTCACCTGTGTGTCACCTGTGTGTCACCTGTGTCACCTGTGTGTCACCCCCTGTGTCACCTGTGTGTCACCTGTGTGTCACCTGTGTGTCACCCCCTGGGTCACCTGTGTGTCACCTGTGTCACCTGTGTGTCACCTGTGTGTCACCTGTGTCACCTGTGTGTCACCCCCTGTGTCACCTGTGTCTCACCTGTGGGTCACCTGTGTCACCTGTGTGTCACCTGTGCCACCCCCTGTGTCACCTGTGTGTCACCCCCTGTGTCACCTGGGTCACTTGTGTCACCCTGTGTCATCTGCGTCACCTGTGTGTCACCTTGTGTCACCTGTGTGTCACCCATGTCACCCACAGAGTGACCCACGGCCACCCGGGACAGGGACAGTCGGGCCCTGGGTGGGGACACGCGTGTCACCTGTGTGTCACCTGTGTGTCACCTGTGTGTCACCTGTGTCACCTGTGGGTCATCTGTGTGTCACCTCTTGTGTCACCTGTGTCACCTGTGTCACCTGTGTGTCACCCCCTGTGTCACCTGTGTCACCTGTGTCACCCGTGTCACTTGTGTGTCACCTGTGTCACCTGTGTGTCACCTCCAGTGCCACCTGTGTCACCCTGTGTCACCCCCGAGTGACCCACAGCTGGTGACACATCTGGGGCAGCGCTGTCCTGGGACCTCCCCGGGCACTTTGGGGTCACCGTGGGACCCCTCGGGTCACCAAGGGACCCTCTGGGACCACCTGGGGCCACCTGGGGCCACCCAAAACCACCCTGGGACCACCTGGGGACCACCTGGGGCCACCTGGGGCCACCCAAAACCACCCTGGGGCCACCTGGGGGCCACCTGGGGCCACCCAAAACCACCCAAAATCACCCTGGGACCACCTGGGGCCACCTGGGGGCCACCTGGGGCCACCCAAAACCGCCCTGGGACCACCTGGGGCCACCTTGGGAACACCCTGGGACCACCCAAAACCACCTGGGGCCACCTGGGGCCACCTGGGACCACCCAAAACCACCCAAAACCGCCCTGGGACCACCTGGGGCCACCTTGGGAACACCCTGGGACCACCCAAAATCACCTGGGACCACCTGGGGCCACCCTGGGACCACCTGGGGCCACCTGGGGCCACCTGGGACCACCCAAAACCACCCTGGGGCCACCTGGGGAACACCCTGGGACCACCCAAAACCACCGTGGGACCACCTTGGGAACACCCTGGGCCACCCAAAACCACCTGGGACCCCTCTGAGACCATCTGGGACCCCCCCTGAGCCACCCTGGGACCATCTGGGGACCCCTGGGACCCCCACGGAACACCTTGGGACCACCTGGGACCATCCAAGACCACCAAGAACCACCCTGGGACCCCCCTGCACTCCCATGGACCACCCTGAGGCCACCAAGAACCCACCCTGGGACCATCTGGGGACCACCTGGGACCACGCTCAGCCACCTTGGGCCAACCTGAAACCACCCTGGGACCACCTGGGACCACCTGGGAACCCCTGGGACCCCCAAGAACCACATGAGGACCACCTGAAACCACCCTGGGTCACTCTGGAACCCCCAAGAACCACCCTGGGACCACCTGGGGACCACCCTGGGACCACCTTGGGACCGCTCTGTGCCATCCTGGGTCACCCTGGAACACCCAAGAACCACCCTGGGACCATCTGGGGACCACCTGGGACCCCCAAGAACCGCCTGAGGACCACCTGAAACCACCCTGGGACCACCTGGGGACCACCTGGGACCCCCTGCAGCCCCATGGACCACCCTGGGACCACCCTGGGACCATCCAAGACCACCCAGAAGCACCCTGGGACAACACTGGGACCCCCAAGAACCAGCTGGGGACCACCCTGAAACCACCCTGGAACCACCTGGGACCACCTGGGAACCCCTGGGACCCCCAAGAACCACATGAGGACCACCTGAAACCACCCTGGGTCACTCTGGAACCCCCAAGAACCACCCTGGGACCACCTGGGGACCACCTGGGGACCATCTGGGACCCCCAAGAACCACCTGAAACCACCCTGGGACCACCCGGGGACCACCTGGGGACCACCTGGGGTCCACTCTGTGCCACCCTGGGTCACTCTGGAACCCCCAAAACCACCCTGGGACCACCTGGGGACCATCTGGGACCCCCAAGAACCACCTGAAACCACCCTGGGACCACCTAGGACCCCCTGCAGCCCCATGGACCACCCTAGGACCACCTTGGGACCACTCTGTGCCACCCTGGGTCACTCTGGAACCCACTAAAACCACCCTGGGACCACCTGGGGACCACCTGGGACCCCCAAGAACCGCCTGAGGACCACCTGAAACCACCCGGGGACCATCTGGAGACCCCCTGGGACCCCCAAGAACCACCTGGGGACCGCCTGAAACCACCCTGGGACCATCTGGAGACCCCCTGGGACCCCCAAGAACCGCCTGGGGACCACCCTGGGACCACTCTGTGCCACCCTGGATTCCCCTTGGACCATCCAAGACCACCAAGAACCACCTTGGGGATCACCTGGGACCACCCAGAACCACTCTGGGACAACCCTGGGACCCCCAGGAAGCACCCTGGGACCATCTGGGGACCACCTGGGACCCCCAAGAACCACCTGAGGACCACCTGAAACCACCCTGGGACCACCTGGGGACCACCTGGGACCCCCAAGAACCGCCCGTGTCCCCCCCGTGTCCCGGCTCTGACCCGGCCTCTGCCCGCAGCAGCTCCTGCAGGCGGGCGCAGCGGGCGCGCAGCGCGGCCTCGGGGGTCCCGGGGGTCCCGGGGGTCCCGGGGGTCCCGGGGGGCTCCCGGTGCTGCCGCAGCCGCTCCTGCAGCCGCCGCTGCTCCTGCGCCAGCCGGGCCCCGGCGGCCAGCGCGGCACCGGCGCCCGAGCCCGCGGCCAGCAGCGCCCGGCGCAGCTCCTCCACCTGCGGGACAGCGGCGTGAGCCGGGCACCCATGGGTGTCAGTGTGTCACCTGTGTCACCTGTGTCACCCACAGCACCCACACCTGTCCCTGTGTCACCCATGGGTGTCAGTGTGTCACCTGTGTCACCCACAGCACCCACACCTGTCCCCATAGCCAGCAGCGCCCGGCGCAGCTCCTCCACCTGCGGGACAGGAGCGTGAGCCGGGCACCCATGGGTGTCAGTGTGTCACCTGTGTCACCTGTGTCACCCACACCTGTCCCTGTGTCACCCATGGGTGTCAGTGTGTCACCTGTGTCACCTGTGTCACCCACACCTGTCCCCGTGTCACCCACACCTGTCCCTGTGTCACCCATGGGTGTCAGTGTGTCACCTGTGTCACCTGTGTCACCCACACCTGTCCCCGTGTCCCTGTGTCACCCACACCTGTCCCTGTGTCACCTGTGTCACCCACAGCACCCACACCTGTCCCCGTGTCACCCACACCTGTCCCTGTGTCACCTGTGTCCCTGTGTCACCCACACCTGTCCCCGTGTCACCCATGGGTGTCAGTGTGTCACCTGTGTCACCTGTGTCACCCACACCTGTCCCTGTGTCACCCACACCTGTCCCCATAGCCAGCAGCGCCCGGCGCAGCTCCTCCACCTGCGGGACAGCGCGTGAGCCGGGCACCCATGGGTGTCAGTGTGTCACCTGTGTCACCTGTCACCCACACCTGTCCCTGTGTCACCCACACCTGTCCCCGTGTCACCCATGGGTGTCAGTGTGTCACCTGTGTCACCTGTGTCACCCACACCTGTCCCCGTGTCACCCACACCTGTCCCTGTGTCACCCATGGGTGTCAGTGTGTCACCTGTGTCACCTGTGTCACCCACACCTGTCCCTGTGTCACCGTGTCACCCACGCCTGTCCCTGTGTCACCCATGGGTGTCAGTGTGTCACCTGTGTCACCTGTGTCACCCACACCTGTCCCTGTGTCACCGTGTCACCCACACCTGTCCCCGTGTCACCCATGGGTGTCATTGTGTCACCTGTGTCACCTGTGTCACCCACACCTGTCCCTGTGTCACCCACACCTGTCCCCATAGCCAGCAGCGCCCAGCGCAGCTCCTCCACCTGCAGGACAGGGGCGTGAGCCGGGCACCCATGGGTGTCAGTGTGTCACCTGTGTCACCTGTGTCACCTGTGTCACCCACACCTGTCCCTGTGTCACCCACACCTGTCCCTGTGTCACCCATGGGTGTCAGTGTGTCACCTGTGTCACCTGTGTCACCCACAGCACCCACACCTGTCCCTGTGTCCCTGTGTCACCTACACATGTCCCTGTGTCACCCATGGGTGTCAGTGTGTCACCTGTGTCACCTGTGTCACCTGTGTCACCTGTGTCACCTGTGTCACCCACACCTGTCCCTGTGTCACCCACACCTGTCCCCATAGCCAGCAGCGCCCGGCGCAGCTCCTCCACCTGCGGGACAGCGCGTGAGCCGGGCACCCATGGGTGTCAGTGTGTCACCTGTGTCACCTGTGTCACCCACACCTGTCCCTGTGTCACCCATGGGTGTCACCTGTGTCACCCACACCTGTCCCTGTGTCACCCACACCTGTCCCCGTGTCACCTGTGTCACCCACACCTGTCCCCATGTCACCCACACCTGTCCCTGTGTCACCCATGGGTGTCAGTGTGTCACCTGTGTCACCTGTGTCACCCACACCTGTCCCCGTGTCACCCACACCTGTCCCCGTGTCACCCCCAGGTGCCAGCTGTCCCACCTGTCCCCCACGTGTGTCACCAGCCCCCCGGACACTCCCATGGGCTCCTCCTGTCACCCACGGGTGTCCCCCCATATTCGCTCAATGTCCCTCTGTGTCCCTGAGGTGTCACCACGCTGTCCCCAGTGTCCCCAATGTCCCCAATGTCCCCTGGTGTCCCCACCTGTCCCAGGTGCTCCCTCAGGTGCTCCCGGTCCCCAATGTCCCCCAATGTCTTCAGTGTCCTCCCGGTGTCCCCAATGTCCCTAATATCCCCAATGTCCCCACTGTCCCAATGTCCCCAATGTCCCCATTGTCCCCAATATCCCCAATGTCCCCAACATCCCCAATGTCCCAATGTCCCCCAGTGTCCCCAACGTCCCCAATGTCCCCACTGTCCCAATGTCCCCAATGTCCCCAATGTCCCCCGGTGTCCCCAATGTCCCCATTGTCCCCAATGTCCCCCCATGTCCCCCCAGTGTCCCCAATGTCCCCCCGTGTCCCCCCGGTGTCCCCAATGTCCCCCCGGTGTCCCCAATATCCCCCATTGTCCCCGGTGTCCCCCCGGTGTCCCCCCGGTGTCCCCCCGGTGTCCCCACCTGTCCCAGGCGCTCCCTCAGGTGCTCCCGCAGGTCCCGGTTGTGCTCCCGCAGCTCCTCCAGCGCCGCCTGCAGCGCCGCGGGGTCACCGGAGGGGGCGCTGTGGGACAGAGAGGGGACATTGGGACATGGAGGGGACAGAGAGGGACAGAGAGGGGACATTGGGCCATGGAGGGGACAGAGAGGGGACATTGGGACATGGGGACATGAGGACAGAGAGGGGACATGGGGACATGGGGACAGACAGCTGCAGCACCGCGGGATCACCGGAGGGGGCGCTGTGGGACAGAGAGGGGACATTGGGACATGGGGACATGGGGACATGAGGACAGAGAGGGGACATGGGAACAGAGAGGGGACATGGGGACAGAGAGGGGACATTGGGCCATGGAGGGGACAGAGAGGGGACATTGGGACATGGGGACATGGGGACATGGGGACATGGGGACAGAGAGGGGACATAGAGAGGACATGGGGACTATAGGGGCTCTAGGGACATATGGGGACATACAGGGGACATTGAGGGGACATGGGGACATGGAGGGGACATGGGGACATGGGGACATGGAGGGGACATGGGGACTATAGGGGCTCTAGGGACATATGGGGACACACAGGGGACATGGAGGGGACATGGGGACATGGGAACATGGGGACAGACACCTGCAGCGCCGCGGGATCACCGGAGGGGGCGCTGTGGTACAGAGAGTGACACACAGGGGACATGGAGGGGACATGGGGACAGAGAGGGGACATATGGGGACGTATAGGGGACATTGGGACTATAGGGGCTCTAGGGACGTATGGGGACATACAGGGGACATGGAAGGGACATGGGGACAGAGAGGGGACATATGGGGACGTATAGGGGACATTGGGACTATAGGGGCTATAGGGACGTATGGGGACATACAGGGGACATGGAAGGGACATGGGGACAGATAGGGGCTATAGGGGCCATCGGGACATATAGAGGCCATAGGGGACATTGTGACATATAAGGGCTATAGGGACACATAGGGACACATGGGGACACATAGGGATATATGGGGACACATGGGGACACATGGGGATATATAGGGATATACAGGAATATATAGGGACATATAGGGACACATAGGGACACATGGGGACACATGGGGATATATAGGGATATACAGGAATATATAGGGACATATAGGGACACATAGGGACATATGGGGGCTGGAGGACCTATAGGGACTATAGGTACATATAAGAGACATACAGGAGCTATAGAGACTATAGGGACATATAAGGGACATATAGGGGCTGTCGGGACATACAGAGGCCATAGGGGACATTGTGAAATGTAAGGGCTATAGGGACATATAGGGACACATGGGGACACATAGGGACACATAGGGACATATGGGGGCTATAGGGGCTATGGGGACATATAGGGCCTATGGGACACATCCATAGGAGACCTATAGGGGCTATAGGGGGACATGGGGACTATAGGGGACACACAGGGCCAACAGGGACTATAGGGGCTATAGGGGGTACATCCATAGGAGACCTATAGGTGTTATAGGGACACATGGGGGCTATAGGGGACATTTAGGGGCTATAGGGGGTGCATCCATAGGGGACCTATGGGGGCTATAGGGACCTATGGGAGCTATGGGGGCTATAGGGACCTGTAAAGGCTATAGGAACATATGTGGTCTATAGGGACCTATAGGGACCTATAGGGGCTATAGGGACATATGGGGGCTATAGGGACAAATGGGGGCTATAGGGACATATGGGGGCTATAGGGACCTATAGGGGCTATAGGGGCTATAGGGACCTATGGGGACTATAGGGGTCTATACGGTGCTATAGGGACCTATGGGGTCTATAGGGGGCTATAGGGTGCTATAGGGACCTATGGGGTCTATAGGGGTCTATAGGGGGCTATAGGGACCTATGGGGTCTATAGGGGTCTATAGGGACCTATGGGGTCTATAGGGGGCTATAAGGCCCTATAGGGGCTATACAGGCTATGGGGTCTATAGGGACCTATGGGGGCTATAGGGGGCTATAGGGACCTATGGGGTCTATAGGGGTCTATAGGAACCTATGGGGTCTATAGGGGTCTATAGGGGGCTATAGGGACCTATGGGGTCTATAGGGGGCTATAAGGCCCTATAGGGCCTATACAGGCTATGGGGTCTATAGGGACCTATGGGGGCTACGGGGACCTATAAGGGCCTATAGGGGACATACGGGTTCTATAGGGGACGTGGGGGCCACAGAGGACACCCAGAGTTCCCGGGGCTACGGGGAGCACAGAGACCATCGGGGACACCCCGGGGTGACACGCGGCCAGGAGGGGGCGTGGCGGAGCTCACCTGGGCGGGGGGGCGTGGCCGACCTTGGCAGCCACCTGGTCCCGCTCCTGCTCCGCCCGGCGCCGGGAATGCTGGGCCAGCTGCACGGCCTGAGGGCGGGGCCAGCACGGACACACCCCCGTTAGCCACGCCCACCCAATGCCCACGCCCATGGCAATGCCCACCACATGGCCACGCCCATCTCCGCACCCACTACCATCTCCAGAGCCACGCCCACCATAGCCACGCCCCCAGGCAGCTTTAGCCCTGCTCGTTATTCCTTAGCCACGCCCCAGATGCAATAGCCCCTCCCATTGGTCATTAGCCCGACCCATTCATCCTTAGCCCCACCCACAGGCTGTTATAACCCCTCCCCATTGGTCCTTAGCCCCACCCACAGGCTGTTGTAGCCCCTCCCATTGGTCATTAGCCCCACCCACAGGCTGTTATAGCCCCTCCCATTGGTCCTTAGCCTCACCCACAGGCTGTTATAGCCCCTCCCATTGGTCCTTAGCCCCACCCACAAGATGTTATAGCCCCTCCCATTGGTCCTTAGCCCCACCCACAGGCTGTTATAACCCCTCCCATTCATCCTTAGCCCCACCCACAGGCTGTTATAGCCCCTCCCATTGGTCCTTAGCCCCACCCACAGGCTGTTATAGCCCCTCCCATTGGTCCTTAGCCCCACCCACAGACTGTTATAACCCCTCCCATTGGTCCTTAGCCCCACCCACAGGCTGTTATAGCCCCTCCCATTGGTCCTTAGCCCCACCCACAGGCTGTTATAGCCCCTCCCATTGGTCCTTAGCCCCACCCACAGACTGTTATAGCCCCTCCCATTGGTCCTTAGCCCCACCCACAGGATGTTATAACCCCTCCCATTGGTCCTTAGCCCCACCCACAGGCTGTTATAGCCCCTCCCATTGGTCCTTAGCCCCACCCATCATCCATAGCCCCGCCCATTACCTGTAGCCCCACCCACAGACTGTTATAGCCCCTCCCATCAGTCACCAGCCCCGCCCATTGACCATGGCCCCGCCCACTGCCCGTAGCCCCGCCCCTCCCTTAGCCCCGCCCACCTGGCGCAGACGCTCCAGCTCCGCCCCCCGGGCCTGGCACCGCGACTCCGCCTCCTGCGCCCGGAGCTCCGCCCCCGCCTTGGCAGCGCGAGCGGCCTCCAGCTCCGCCCACAGCAGCTGCCCCGCCTCCTGCAGAGGGGCGGGGTCAGCGAGGGGCCCCGCCCACACGCCTGGCCCCGCCCGCTGCTCCAACAGGCAATCACCGCCACACAACCCCAAACCACGCCCCCTTTACCCCACCATAGCCACGCCCCCACCCTGACTCCACCCATGTCTGGGCTCCACCCCCTCAGGCCCCACCCACGCCGAATCTCCTCCTCCCCAAAAGGCCACACCCCATAGCCCCCCACACCTGACAGAGGCCCCGCCCCCTCCATCCCCGGCCCCGCCCACCTCCTGCAGCCGCAGGCGCTCCTTGGCCCGGTCCAGGGCCCGACTGGCTCCGCCCACCCGGGCCTGGGCTCCGCCCACCACGATCTCCAGCGCCCGCAGCGCCCCGCCCTCCATCAGGCTCCGCCCACGCTCTGCCGCCAGGCTCCGCCCCAGCACCGCCACCTGATTGGGCAAGGCGTGATTGGCAGCCCGGGGATGATTGACAGCTTCAAACACGCACCGCCCACTCAAGTGATTGACAGCCCCGCGCCCCGCCCAGTTTGAGAGGCGGGGTCGGGCTGTGATTGACAGGTGCTGGCCACGCCCACCTGGTTGCTGAGGTCCCGCAGCTCCTCCTCCAGGACCCGGCGGTGCTGGGCCTGCAAAGGGGGGGAAATTTGGGGGGGGGGAACCCCAAAATCCCGGAATCCCGGAGCAGAGCCAAGGTCTGAGGGGTCCCAGGAACCCCCAAACTCCGGGGGGGTCCCAAGGGTTGGAGATTCCCAGGAATCCCAGGGGTCCCCAAAAACCGGGGGGGGTCCAGAGGATCCCAGGGCTCTGGGGGACCCCAAAGTGTCTGGGGGGGGGTCCCAAAGTCTGGGGGGTCCTGGCTCTTTGGGGGGGTCCCAGGTTTTTGGGGGTCCCAGGGGTCTGGGGGGTCCCAGCTCTTTGGGGGGTCCCAGGTTTTTGGGGGTCCCAGGTTTTTGGGGGTCCCAGGGGTCTGAGGGGTCTCTACTCTTTGGGAGGGTCACAGGTTTTTGGGGGTCCCAGCTCTAGGGGGTTCACAGGTTTTTGGGGGTCCCAGGGGCCCAGAGGATCCCAGGGGTCTGGGGGTCCCAGCTCTTTGGGGTGATCCCAGGTTTTTGGGGTGATCCCAGGTTTTTGGGGTGATCTCAGGTTTTTGGGGGTCCCAGGGGCCCAGAGGTCCAGAAGGGTCTGGGGGGTCCCAGCTCTTTGGGGTGATCCCAGGTTTTTGGGGTGATCCCAGGTTTTTGGGGTGATCCCAGTTTTTTGGGGGTCCCAGGAATCTGATGGGTCCCAGCTCTTTGGGGGATCCCAGGGTCCCAGAGGTTCCCAGGGGTCTGGGGGGTCCCAGCTCTTTGGGGTGAACCCAGGTTTTTGGGGTGATCTCAGGTTTTTGGGGGTCTCAGGTTTTTGGGGGTCCCAGGGGCCCAGAGGATCCCAGGGGTCTGGGGGGTCCCGGCTCTTTGGGGGGTCCCGGGTTTGGGGGGGTCCCAGGTTTCTGAGGGGTCCCGGGTTTTTGGGGTCCCAGGTTTTTGGAGGGTCCCAGCTCTTTGGGGTGATCCCAGGTTTTTGGGGTGATCTCAGGTTTTTGGGGGTCCCAGAGGATCCCAGGGGTCTGGGGGGTCCCGGCTCTTTGGGGGGTCCCAGCTCTTTTGGGGGGATCCCAGGTTTTTGGGGGGCCCCAGGGGTCTGGGGGGGTCTCAGCTCTTTGGGGGATCCCAGGGGTTCAGAGGTTCCCAGGGGTCTGGGGGGATCCCAGGTTTTTTGGAGGTCCCAGGGTTTTGGGGGTCCCTGGGATTTTTGGGGGTCCCAGGGGCCTGGGGGGCCAGGGGTTTTGGGGGGTCCCAGGTTTTTGGGGATCCCAGGTTTTTGAGGGGTCCCTGGGGTCTGGGGAGGTCCCAATGCTTTTCGGGGGTCCCAGGTTTTTGGGGTCCCAGCTCTTTGGGGGTTCCCAGCTCTTTGGAGGGTCCCAGGTTTTTGGGGTGATCCCAGGTTTTTGGGGGTCCCAGGTTTTTGAGGGGTCCCGGGTTTTTGGGGGTCCCAGGTTTTTGAGGGGTCCCAGCTCTTTGGGGGGTCCCGGGTTTTTGGGGTCCCAGGTTTTTGGGGGGTCCCGAGTTTTTCGGTCCCAGGTTTTTGAGGGGTCCCAGCTCTTTGGGGGGATCCCAGGTTTTTTGGAGGTCCCAGGGTTTTGGGGGTCCCTGGGATTTTTGGGGGTCCCGCGGGTCTGAGGGGTCAAGCTCTTTGGGGAGTCCCAGGGTTTTTGGGATCCCAGGTTTTTGGGGGTCCCAGGGATCTAAGGGGCCAAGGTTTTTTGGGGGTCCAATGTTTTTGGGGGGTTCAAGCTCTTTGGGGGGATCCCAGGTTTTTGGGGGTCCCGGGTTTTTGGGGTCTCAGCTCTTTGGGGGATCCCAGGTTTTTGGGGTTCCAGCTATTTGGGAGTTCCCGGGTTTTTGGGGTCCCAGGTTTTTGGGGGGTCCCAGCTATTTGGGGGGTCCCGGGTTTTTGGGGTCCCAGGGGTCTGAAGGGTCCCAGGTTTTTGAGGGGTCCCAGGTTTTTGGGGTCCCAGGTTTTTGAGGGGTCCCGGGTTTTTGGGGTCTCAGCTCTTTGGGAGTTCCCGAGTTTTTGGGGTCCCAGGTTTTTGGGGGGTCCCAGCTATTTGGGGGGTCCCGGGTTTTTCCGTCCCAGGTTTTTGAGGGGTCCCGGGTTTTTGGGGTCCCAGGTTTTTGAGGGGTCCCGGGTTTTTCCGTCCCAGGTTTTTGAAGGGTCCCGGGTTTTTGGGGTCCCAGGTTTTTGAGGGGTCCCGGGTTTTTGGGGTCCCAGGTTTTTGGAGGGGTCCCAGCTCTTTGGGGGCTCCCAAGAACCCCCAAATTCTGGGGCCTCCCCCAAATCCGAGAGATCCAGGAGCTTCCCAGGAATCCTGGGGGGGGGCTCCTGTCCATTTGGGGTCCCCCCAAAATCCGGGGGGCGGATGCAGCTCTGGGGGCTCCCCATGGCTCCGGAGACCCCCGGGAGGTTCGGGGTGAGATCCGGGGACCCCTCAGGGATCTGGGGAGCGATTTGGGGGGGAGGGGAGGGGGGGGATGTGCGGGTTCCCACGGCGGGGGGAGGGGCGGCGGTGGCTCGCTGTCCCCGTGTCGCTGTCCCCGTGTCGCTGTCCCCGTGTCGCTGTCCCCGTGTCCCCGCCCCGTGTCCCCATTCCAGCCCGGGGGCCCCGCGCGGGGGGAGCCGGGGGTCCCCGGCCAAAGCGGGGGAGGGGCCGGGGGTCCCCCCCCAATGCCGCCACCCCCACCCCGGGGACCCCCTGAGGGGCGCTCGGGGGTCCCCCGGTGTCACCTGAGCCCCCCCAAGTGTCACTGGAGCCCCCCAAGTGCCACCCGGGCCGCCCAAGTGCCACCCGGGCCCCCCCCAAGTGCCACCCGAGCCCCCCCAAGTGCCACCCGAGCCCCCCCCAAGTGTCACTCGAGACCCCCAAAGTGCCACCGGAGCCCCCCAAGTGCCACCCGGGCCCCCCCCAAGTGTCACTCGAGACCCCCAAAGTGCCACTCGAGCCCCCCCAAAGTGCCACCCGAACCCCCCAAGTGTCACCCGGGCCCCCCCCAAGTGTCACTCGAACCCCCCAAGTGCCACCCGAGACCCCCAAGTGCCACTCGAGACCCCCCAAAGTGCCACCCGAACCCCCCAAGTGTCACCCGGGCCCCCCCAAAGTTCCACCGGAGCCCCCCAAGTGCCACCCGGGCCCCCCAAGTGCCACCCGAGCCCCCCCAAGTGTCACCCGAGCCCCCCAAGTGCCACCCGAGCCCCCCCAGCCCCTCACCTGCTCCAGCCGGGGGGCGCCGCCCCCTCCGCTCGCCCCCCGCTCCATCACGGCCAGAACTGGGGGAGCTCTGGAGCACCGGAGACCCTGGGGAGACCCCTCCCCAAAAAAACTGCACTCGAGATTCTGGGGAGACCCCTCCCCAAAAAAAACCCACAGTGGAGATTCTGGGGAGACCCCAACCCAAAAAACTGCACCGGAGACCCTGGGGAGACCCCTCCCCAAAAACCTTCACTGGAGATCTTGGGGAGACCCCTCCCCAAAAAAAACTGCACCGGAGACCCTGGGGAGACCCCTCCCCAAAAAAAACCCCACGCCGGAGACCCTGGGGAGACCCCTCCCCAAAAAACTGCACTGGAGATCCTGGGGAGACCCCTCCCCAAAAAAAACCCCACAGTGGAGATTCTGGGGAGACCCCTCCCAAAAAAACCCACAGTGGAGATTCTGGGGAGACCCCTCCCCAAAAAACCTGCACTGGAGATCTTGGGGAGACCCCTCCCCAAAAAACTGCACTGGAGATCTTGGGGAGACCCCTCCCCAAAAACCGCCCCTGCCCCAGCCTGGGACCCCCCCGACAGCTCCGCTCCCCTTCTCTGTGTGGGGAAGGGCCGGGGTTTTGGGGTCCCCTCCTCACCCCGAAGGGTTTTTTGGGGGTCCCCTGCCCACCCTGAAGGGTTTTTGGGGTCCCCTCCTCACCCCGAAGGGTTTTTTTTGGGGTTCACTCTGGGGAGGTTTTTGGGTCCCCTGTTCACCCCGGGGCTTTTTGGGGATCTGCTGCCCACCCTGAGGTTTTTTTTGGGTCACCTGCTCACCCTGGGTTTTTTTGGGGGGGGGTTCCCTTCTCACCCCCAGGGGTTTTAGGGTCCCTTCCTCACCCCCGGGGAGTTTTTTGGGTCCCCTCCTCACCCTGAAGGGTTTTTTTTGGGGTCCCCTGTTCACCCTCGGGGTTTTTTTTTTTGTTCCCCTCTTCACCCTGAGGGTTTTTTTATCCCCCTCCCACCCTGAGGGGTTTTTGGGGTCCCCTCCTCACCCTGAAGGGTTTTTTGGGGGTCCCCTCCTCACTCCAGGGAGTTTTTTGGGTCCCCTGCTCACCGTGAAGGTTTTTTGGGGGGGTCCGCTGTCCACCCTGAGGTTTTTTTGATCCCCCGCCCACCCTGAGGGGTTTTTGGGGTCCCCTGTTCACCCTGGGGTGTCCCGCGCCCCCCGTCCCTCACCTGTCGCTGCCGGTGCTCTGCCGGTGCCGGTCCCGGTGCCAATCCCGGTGTCAATCCCGGTTCCAGTCCCGGTTCCAGTCCCGGTGCCAATCCCGATGCCAGTCCCGGTGCCAATCCCGGTTCCAGTCCCGGTGCCAATCCCAGTGCCAGTCCCGGTTCCAGTCCCAGTTCCAGTCCCGGTGCCAATCCCGATGCCAGTCCCGGTTCCAGTCCCAGTTCCGGTGCCAATCCCGATGCCAGTCCCGGTTCCAGTCCCGGTGCCAGTCCCGGTTCCAGTCCCAGTTTCAGTCCCGGTGCCAATCCCGATGCCAGTCCCGATGCCAGTCCCGGTGCCAATCCCGGTTCCAATCCCGGTTCCAGTCCCGGTTCCAATCCCGGTTCCAGTCCCGGTGCCAGTCCCGGTGCCAATCCCGGTGCCGGTCCCGTTTCCAGTCCCGGTTCCAGTCCCGGTGCCGGTCCCGCTGCCAGTCCCGGTGTCACCGCGTCCCCGGGCTCGGGCTGCGCCCACGGGGAGGGGACAGAGCCCGAGCAGGCGGGTCCCGGAGCCGCCGCCGCCGCCGCCGCCCTGCCCCGGGGGGACGCGGGTTTCGGGGCGCGCCCCGGGGCGCCGCGATCGGGGTGTCACCCCCGCCCCAGGGGATGCAGGTGTATCGGGACACCCCGGGATTTGGGTGTCACCCCCGCCCCAGGGGATGCAGTGTCCCGGGAAACTCTGGAATTTGGGGTGTCACCCCCACCCCAGGGATCACAGGTGTCTCAGGACACCCCGGGATTTGGGTGTCACCCCCGCCCCAGGGGATGCAGGTGTATCGGGACACCCCGGGATTTGGGGTGTCACCCCCGCCCCAGGGGATGCAGATGTCCCAGGACACCCCGGGATTTGGGGTGTCACCCCTGCCCCAGGGGATGCAGGTGTATCGGGGCACCCCGGGAATTGGGTGTCACCCCCGCCCCAGGGGATGCAGTGCCCCGGGAAACTCTGGAATTTGGGGTGTCACCCCCGCCCCAGGGGATGCAGGTGTATCGGGGCACCCCGGGATTTGGGGTGTCACCCCCGCCCCAGGGGATGCAGGTGTATCGGGACACCCCGGGATTTGGGTGCCACCCCCGCCCCAGGGGATGCAGTGTCCCGGGGCACCCCAGGATTTGGGTGTCACCCCTGGTGGGGACAGGTGTGCCAGGGCGCGGTGGAATTTGGGTGTCACCCTCACCTGAGGGGATGGAGATGGCCCAGGACACCCCAAAATTCCAGGATTAACCCCGCTCGAGGGGACACAGGCGTTCCAGGAGACCCCAAAATTCCAGGGTCACCCCTGTCCGAGGGGACACAGGTGTCCCAGGACACCCCGGGATTTGGGTGTCACCCCCATCTGAGGGGACACAGGTGTCCCGGGACACCCCAGAATTTGGGTGTCACCTCCATCTGAGGGGACACAGATGTCCAAGGACACTCTGGAATTTGGTTGTCACCTCCATCTGAGGGGTCACAGGTGTCCCAGGACACCCCAGAATTTGGGGGACACCTCCATCTGAGGGGACACCGGTGTCCCGGGACACCCCGGGATTTGGGTGTCACCCCCATCTGAGGGGACACAGGTGTCCCGGGACACCCCGGGATTTCGGGGACACCCCGGGATTTCGGTGTCACCCCTACCCAGGGGGTACGGGTGTTCCGGGACACCCCAAAATTCCAGGATCACCCCCATCCGAGGGGATGCAAATGTCCCAGGACACCCCAGGATTTGGGTGTCACCCCCACCCAGGGGGTGCAGGTGTCCCGGGACACCCCAGAATTTGGGGGACACCTCTATCTGAGGGGACACAGATGTCCCAGGACACCCCAAAATTCCAGGATCACCCCCATCTGAGGGGACACAGGTGTCCCAGGACACCCCGGGATTTGGGTGTCACCCCTGCCCGAGGGGTCACAGGTGTCCCGGGCACCTCAGAATTTCGGGGACACGCTAGAATTTGGGTGTCACCATTGAGCGAGGAGACACAGGTGTCCCGGGACACCCCAAAATTCCAGGGACACCCCTCCCCGAGGGGGCACAGGTGTCCCTGGACACCCCGGAACTTGGGGGACACCCCTCCCCGAGGGGGCACAGGTGTCCCAGGACACCCCGAGATTCGGGTGTCACCCCTGGTGGGGACAGGTGTGCCAGGGCGTGGTGGAATTTGGGTGTCACCCTCACCTGAGGGGATGGAGATGGCCCAGGACACCCCAAAATTCCAGGATCACCCCCATCTGTGGGGACACAGGTGTCCCGGGACACCCCAGAATTTGGGGGACACCCCGGGATTTGGGTGTCACCCCACCCAGGGGGTGCAGGTGTCCCAGGACACCCCGGGATTTGGGTGTCACCCCCACCCAGGGGACACAGGTGTCCCAGGACACCCCGGGATTTCGGGGACACCCCAGGATTTCGGTGTCATGCCCAGCCGAGGGGACACAGGTGTCCCGGGCACCTCAGAATTTCGGGGACACGCTAGAATTTGGGTGTCACCATTGAGCGAGGAGACACAGGTGTCCCGGGACACCCCAAAATTCCAGGGTCACCCCTCCCCGAGGGGGCACAGGTGTCCCTGGACACCCCGGAACTTGGGGGACACCCCTACCCGAGAGAATGCAGGTGTCCCAGGACACCCCGAGATTCGGGTGTCACCCCTGGTGGGGACAGGTGTGCCAGGGCGCAGTGGAATTTGGGTGTCACCCTCACCTGAGGGGATGGAGATGGCCCAGGACACCCCAAAATTCCAGGATTAACCCCGCTCGAGGGGACACAGGCGTTCCAGGAGACCCCAAAATTCCAGGGTCACCCCCATCTGAGGGGACACAGGTGTCCCAGGACACCCCGGGATTTGGGTGTCACCCCCATCTGAGGGGACACAGGTGTCCCGGGACACCCCAGAATTTGGGTGTCACCTCCATCTGAGGGGTCACAGGTGTCCCAGGACACCCCAGAATTTGGGGGACACCCCGGGATTTGGGTGTCACCCCTACCCAGGGGGTGCAGGTGTCCCAGGACACCCCGGGATTTGGGTGTCACCCCCACCCAGGGGACACAGGTGTCCCGGGACACCCCGGGATTTGGGGGACACCTCCATCTGTGGGGACACAGGTGTCTCAGGACACCCCAAAATTCCAGGATCACCCCCATCTGAGAGGGGACAGGTGTCCCAGGACACTCTGGAATTTGGGTGTCACCTCCATCTGAGGGGACACAGGTGTCCCAGGACACTCTGGAATTTGGGTGTCACCTCCATCTGTGGGGACACAGGTGTCCCAGGACACCCTGGGACTTCGGGGACACCCCGGGATTTGGGTGTCACCCCTACCCAGGGGGTACAGGTGTTCCGGGACACCCCAAAATTCCAGGATCACCCCCATCTGAGGGGACACAGATGTCCCAGGACACCCCGGGATTTGGGTGTCACCCCCACCCAGGGGACACAGGTGTCCCGGGACACCCCGGGATTTAGGGGACACCCCGGGATTTGGGTGCCACCCCCACCCAGGGGGTGCAGGTTTTGGGGCACCATCCCAGGGCACCCCAGGATTCGGGAGCCACCCAAGGGAGGAACGCTGGGCTGCTGGGAACCGCAGCGACGTCACCTGTGACGTCACCTGTGACGTCACGGCGGGGATGGCGCTTGGTGACGTCACGTGGGTCACCGGCCCTTGGCGTGGGGCTGGGGGGGGGTCAGAGGAGGGGTCATCGCTGGGGTCACCTGGACGGTGGGGTCAGCGTGGGGAGACACGGAGTGACACAGGTCAGCAGGGGTCACCAGGGGTCACCAGGGGTCAGCAGGGGTCACCAGGGGTCACCATGGGTCACCAGGGGTCAGCAGGGGTCACCATGGGTCACCATGGGTCACCAGGGGTCACCAGGGGTCACCATGGGTCACCAGGGGTCACCAGGGGTCATACTGGCCAGCACTGGTCACTGTGGAGGGACACAGAGTGACACAGGTCACCAGGGGTCACCAGGGGTCACCAGGGGTCACCATGGGTCAGCAGGGGTCACCGGGGGTCACCGGGGGTCACCAGGGGTCACCAGGGGTCAGCACAGGTGAACATGGAGAGACATAGAGTGACACAGGTCAGCAGGGGTCAGCAGGGGTCAGCAGGGGTCACCATGGGGTCAGCAGGGGTCACCAGGGGTCAGCAGGGGTCAGCAGGGGTCACCAGGGGTCACCAGGGGTCATCACTGGTCAGCACTGGTCACTGTGGAGGGACACAGAGTGACACAGGTCACCATGGGTCACCATGGGGTCACCGGGGGTCACCAGGGGTCATCAGGGGTCACCATGGGGTCACCATGGGTCACCAGGGGTCAGCAGGGGTCAGCAGGGGTCATCAGGGGTCATCACTGGTCAGCACTGGTCAGTGTGGAGGGACACAGAGTGACACAGGTCACCGGGGGTCACCATGGGTCACCGGGGTCAGCAGGGGTCACCAGGGGTCACCAGGGGTCACCAGGGGTCACCATGGGGTCACCATGGGTCACCGGGGGTCACCAGGGGTCAGCAGGGGTCAGCAGGGGTCACCATGGGTCACCATGGGTCATACTGATCAGCACTGGTCACTGTGGAGGGACACGGAGTGACAGAGGTCACCATGGGTCACCATGGGTCACCATGGGTCACCGGGGGTCACCAGGGGTCACCAGGGGTCAGCACAGGTGGACATGGAGAGACACAGAGTGACACAGGTCACCATGGGTCACCGGGGGTAACCAGGGGTCATCAGGGGTCACCAGGGGTCAGCAGGGGTCACCATGGGTCACCAGGGGTCACCAGGGGTCACCATGGGGTCACCAGGGGTCACCATGGGTCATACTGGTCAGCACTGGTCACTGTGGAGGGACACAGAGTGACACAGGTCACCAGGGGTCACCAGGGGTCAGCACAGGTGGACATGGAGAGAACATGGAGTGACACAGGTCAGCAGGGGTCACCAGGGGTCACCAGGGGTCACCATGGGTCACTATAGGTCAGCAGGGGTCAGCAGGGGTCACCAGGGGTCATCACTGGTCAGCACTGGTCACTGTGGAGGGACACAGAGTGACACAGGTCACCATGGGTCACCAGGGGTCACCAGGGGTCACCATGGGGTCACCAGGGGTCACCATGGGTCATACTGGTCAGCACTGGGATCCCTGAGGGGTCTATGGGATCCCTGAGGGGTCTATGGGGGTCTATGGGATCTCTGGGGGTCTATGGGGTCCCTGAGGGGTCTATGGGGGTCTATGGGATCTCTGGGGGTCTATGGGGTCCCTGAGGGGTCTTTGGGATCCCTGAGGGGTCTATGGGGTCCCTGAGGGGTCTATGGGATCTCTGGGGGTCTATGGGGTCCCTGAGGGGTCTCTGGAGGTCTCTGGGGTCCCTGAGGGGTCTATGGGGTCTCTGAGGAGTTTATGGGGTCTCTGAGGGGTCTATGGGATCCCTGAGAGGTCTATGGGATCTCTGGGGGTCTATGGGATCTCTGGGGGTCTATGGGGTCCCTGAGGGGTCTATGGGGATCTCTGTGGGTCTGTAGGGGATCCCTGAGAGGTCTCTGGGGTCCCTGAGGGGTCTATGGGATCTCTGGGGGTCTATGGGGTCCCTGAGGGGTCTATGGGGTCTCTGAGGAGTTTATGGGATCTCTGAGGGGTCTTTGGGGGTCTCTGAAGGGTCTATGGGATCCCTGAGAGGTCTATGGGATCTCTGAGGGGTCTATGGGGGTCTATGGGATCTCTGGGGGTCTATGGGGTCCCTGAGGGGTCTCTGGGGTCCCTGAGGGGTCTATGGGATCTCTGGGGGTCTGTAGGGGATCCCTGAGGGGTCTCTGGGGGTCTCTGGGGTCCCTGAGGGGTCTATGGGATCTCTGGGGGTCTGTAGGGGATCCCTGAGGGGTCTATGGGGGTCTATGGGGTCCCTGAGGGGTCTATGGGATCTCTGGGGGTCTGTAGGGGATCCCTGAGGGGTCTATGGGGGTCTATGGGGTCCCTGAGGGGTCTATGGGATCTCTGGGGGTCTGTAGGGGATCCCTGAGGGGTCTATGGGGGTCTATGGGGTCTCTGAGGAGTTTATGGGATCTCTGAGGGGTCTCTGGGGTCCCTGAGGGGTCTATGGGATCTCTGGGGGTCTATGGGATCCCGGCCCTACAGGCATTCCTACAGGGATCCCCAGACCATCCCTATGGAATCTATAGGGAGTCCAGCCCTTATGGGGATCCCCGCAGAGATCCATGGGGGGTCTCCAGACCCACTGGGGTCCCCATGGGGGTCCCTACGAGGGTCCCTGTAGGGGTCCGTGGGGACATTGGGGGTCTCTGCCAGGATCCCTGTGGGGTCTGTGGGGTCACAGGGGTCTCTGTCAGGATCCCTGTGGGGTCACGGGGGTCTCCCTCAGGATCTCTGTGGGGTCACAGGGGTCTCTGTCAGGATCCCTGTGGGGTCACGGGGGTCTCCGTCAGGATCTCTGTGGGGTCACGGGGGTCTCTGCCAGGATCCCTGTGGGGTCACGGGGGTCTCTGCCGGGATCTCTGTGGGGTCACGGGGGTCTCCATAAGGATCCCTGTGGGGTCACGGGTGTTTCCCTCAGGATCCCTCTGGGGTCTGTGGGGTCACGGGGGTCTCCATCAGGATCTCTGTGGGGTCACGGGGGTCTCCATCCGGATCTCTGTGGGGTCACGGGGGTCTCCGCCAGGATCTCTGTGGGGTCACGGGGGTCTCCATCGGGATCTCTGTGGGGTCTGTGGGGTCACGGGGGTCTCCCTCAGGATCTCTGTGGGGTCACGGGGGTCTCTGCCAGGATCTCTGTGGGGTCTGTGGGGTCTCCGTCAGGATCCCTGTGGGGTCTGTGGGGTCACGGGGGTCTCCATCAGGATCCCTGTGGGGTCACGGGGGTCTCCATCAGGATCTCTGTGGGGTCTGTGGGGTCACGGGTGTTTCCCTCAGGATCTCTGTGGGGTCTGTGGGGTCACGGGGGTCTCCATCCGGATCTCTGTGGGGTCACGGGGGTCTCCATCAGGATCTCTGTGGGGTCACGGGGGTCTCCCTCAGGATCTCTGTGGGGTCTGTGGGGACATTGGGGTCTCCATCAGGATCCCTGTGGGGTCACGGGGGTCTCCGCCGGGATCTCTGTGGGGTCATGGGGGTCTCCATCAGGATCTCTGTGGGGTCACGGGGGTCTCCATCAGGATCTCTGTGGGGTCACGGGGGTCTCTGCCAGGATCCCTGTGGGGTCACGGGGGTCTCCATCAGGATCTCTGTGGGGTCTGTGGGGTCTCCGTCAGGATCTCTGTGGGGTCACGGGGGTCTCCCTCAGGATCTCTGTGGGGTCACGGGGGTCTCTGCCGGGATCTCTGTGGGGTCACGGGGGTCTCCATCAGGATCCCGCTCCCGGGATTCCTATGGATGAGCCACCAGGAGCCTCCACCCTGCGGAACCCCCGCCCCGGCAGGGGGCGCCATCCGCCCTGCGGCCGCTCCTCCCCATCTCTATGGCGGGGCGGGGAGGGGCGCGCTGGGCCCCGTCTCTATGATCCAGGGTCGCTTCCGGTCCGGTCTGGCGGAAGTGACGTCAGAGAGCGGCACGGCGGGAGCCGGAGCGAGGTGTGGGGGAGGGGCCCGGGGGCGTCCCGGAGGTTTTGGGGGTGGGGAGGGGAAAAGGCCGGGCCGGGAGAGCCCGAGGGGTCCCGGGAGAGGGAGGGATCGGCCCGGGCGCTTCCGGCCGTGCTGACAGCTCGGGGACATCCCGCCCGCGGATGTCATCGGCGCCGTGCACGGCGCGCGGTGACGTCACACGGAGCGTCCTCCGTCGATGTCCCCAGGCCGTGGTGACGTCACACGGGGTGTCCCCCCCCTCCCCCCAAGCCCCCCCCCCCCCGTGCTGGCCCGTAGAACGTCCCCAGACCCCAGAGTCTCTCTTTCCACAGGTGCCGCCGGCCTCGTGTCGCTGCGTGTCCCCGTGATCCCGGTGTCCCCGTGATCCCGGTGTCCCCGCCATCCCGGTGTCCCAGTGATCCCGGTGTCACCGTGTCCCTGCCATCCCGGTGTCCCCGTGATCCCGGTGTCCCAGTGTCCCTGGAATCCCGGTGTCCCCGTGATCCCGGTGTCCCCGTGATCCCAGTGTCCCAGTGATCCCGGTGTCCCAGTGATCCCGGTGTCCCAGTGTCCCAGTGATCCCGGTGTCCCCGTGATTCCAGTGTCTCCGCCATCCCGGTGTCCCAGTGATCCCGGAATCCCAGTGTCCCTGGAATCCCGGTGTCCCTGCTGTCCCCACCACCTCCGGCTCTTGCCGTGTCCCAGCTGTCACTGCCATCTCTGTGTCCCCACTTCCCCCTTTTCCCCTGTGTCCCCTTGTCCCCTGACATCCCCTGTGTCCCCAGTGTCCCCTGTGTCCCCACATCCACCGTGTCCTCAGTGTCCCCAGTGTCCCCGTGTCCCCTCTATCTCCTCCATCCCCCCTGTGTCCCCAGTGTCCCAGTGTCCCCTGTGTCCCCACATCCCCAGTGTCCCCGTGTCCCCAGTGTCCCCCCATCCCCTCGGCCATGCCCGAGGCCGTGCACTACATCCACCTGCAGAACTTCAGCCGCTCGCTGCTGGAGACGCTCAACGGGCAGCGCGTGGCCGGCCAGTTCTGCGACGTCACCGTGCGCATCCGCGAGGCCTCCCTGCGCGCCCACCGCTGCGTGCTGGCCGCCGGCAGCCCCTTCTTCCACGACAAGCTGCTGCTGGGCCACTCGGCCATCGAGGTGCCGCCCGTGGTGCCCTCGGCCGCCGTGCGCCAGCTGGTCGAGTTCCTCTACAGCGGCAGCCTGGTGGTGGCCCAGTCCGAGGCGCTGCACATCCTCACCGCCGCCTCCGTGCTGCAGATCAAGACCGTCATCGACGAGTGCACCCAGATCATCTCGCAGGGCCGCGGCCCCGCCGCGCTGCCCGCGCCCCGCAAGCCGCCGCCCGCCTCCCCGCCGCGGCTCCCGGGGCTCTCGGAGCCGGCGCCCGGCGGCCACAGCCGCAAGCAGCGGCAGCCGCTGCGCCTGGCGCCCGCGCTCAAGGAGGAGCGGGAGGACTTGGAGGAGGAGGAGGAGGACTTGGAGGAGGAGGAGGAGGAGGAGGAGGGAGAGGACGAAGGCCGGCCGCAGGAAGGCGTCGCCACGCCCGCCCCGCCCTTCCCCGCACCGGACCCCCCGTTTTTCGGCGCCCCCGAGGTTTTCCCCGACGCTTTCCTGCCGCCCTGGCCCGGCGACGACGACGACGGCGGCGGCGGCGCCTTCGGGCCCCGGCGCGGCCGGGAGGCGCCGGGCGGGGACGGGTTCGGGTTCGGGGCTCCCCCGCCTTTGCCGCCGGCCTACGAGGGGGGCGCGGAGGGGGGAGCCGTCCCCATGGCCCCCCCGGCGCCGCCGGCCGCGCCTCCCCGCGGCCCCCAGCCCCCGTACCAGTGCGGGCACTGCCAGAAGAGCTTCAGCTCCCGCAAGAACTACACCAAGCACATGTTCATCCACTCAGGTGAGCGGGGCCGCGGCGGCGCCGGGGGGGGCTCGGGGTGACCCGCGGTGGTGCCCCGCGTCCGTCCGTGCTGACCTGGACCAGTCCCTTGTTGGCCTGACGCTGGAGCCCCGTTGGCTTGTGCTGGCCCATGGTGACCCGTGGTGACCCGTGGTGACCCGTGGTGACCTGCGTTGGCTTGTACTGACCCATGGTGATCCATGGTGACCCATGGTGACCCATGGTGACCTGTACTGACCACTGCTGGCCCGTGGTGACCCATGGTGACCCATGGTGACCCATGGTGACCCATGGTGACCTGTACTGACCACTGCTGACCCATGGTGACCCATGGTGACCCATGGTGACCCATGGTGACCCACGTTGGCTTGTACTGACCACTGCTGACCCATGGTGACCCATGGTGACCACTGCTGACCCATGGTGACCCATGGTGACCTGTATTGACCCCTGCTGACCCATGGTGACCCATGGTGACCCATGGTGACCCATGTTGTCCTGTACTGACCACTGCTGGCCTCTGCTGGCCCGTGTTGATCCACTGATCCATTTTTGGCCGATGTTGACCTGCATGAATCCAAGCTGACCTGTGTCAATCCCTGTTGGCCCATGTTGACCTGTATCGATCCACGCTGACCCACATTGATCCAACGCTGGCCCATGTTGACCTGTATCGATCCACGCTGACCCACATTGATCCAACGTTGACCTGTAGGAATCCACATTGATCCATGTTGGCCCACGTTGACCTGTACTGATCCATTTTGGCCCACGTTGACCCACATTGATCCATGTTGATCCATGTTGATCCATTTTGGCCCGCGTTGTCCCACGTTGATCCATTCTGGGGCCCTGGTAACCTGTGTTGATCCATTTTAGCTCATGTTGACCCACATTGATCCATTTTGGCCCCTGTTGACCTGTATTGATCCATGTTGACCCGTGCTGGCCCATGTTGATCCATGTTGACCCACGTTGGCCCACGTTGACCCACGTTGATCCGTGTTGGCCCACATTGACCTGTATCGATCCGTGTTGGCCCACGTTGGCCCACATTGATCCATGTTGGCCCATGTTGATCCATGTTGACCTGTATTGATCCCTGTTGGCCCACGTTGACCCACATTGACCCACGTTGATCCATGTTGATCCATGTTGATCCATGTTGGCCCACGTTGATCCATGTTGGCCCACATTGACCCACGTTGATCCATGTTGATTCACATTGATCCATGTTGGCCCATGTTGACTCACGTTGGCCCACGTTGACCCATGATGACCCATGTTGATCCATGTTGACCCATGTTGACCCACGTTGATCCATGTTGATCCACGTTGGGCCACGTTGACCCACGTTGACCCGCGTTGACCCACGTTGACCCACGTTGATCCACGTTGACCCACGTTGATCCATGTTGGCCCATGTTGGCCCACGCTGACCCATGTTGATCCATGTTGACCCATGTTGACCCGCGTTGATCCATGTTGACCCACGTTGGCCCACGCTGGTCCATGTTGACCCGCGTTGACCCGCGTTGATCCATGTTGATCCATGTTGGCCCACGTTGGCTCACGCTGGTCCACGTTGATCCACGGTGATCCATGTTGACCCATGTTGACCCACGTTGACCCGCGTTGATCCACGTTGACCCATGTTGACCCATGTTGACCCACGTTGACCCGCGTTGATCCACGTTGACCCATGTTGACCCATGTTGACCCACGTTGACCCGCGTTGATCCATGTTGACCCATGTTGACCCACGTTGATCCATGTTGACCCATGTTGACCCACGTTGATCCATGTTGACCCATGTTGACCCACGTTGACCCATGTTGACCCATGTTGACCCACGTTGACCCGCGTTGATCCATGTTGACCCATGTTGACCCACGTTGATCCATGTTGACCCATGTTGACCCACGTTGATCCATGTTGACCCACGTTGACCCATGTTGACCCATGTTGACCCACGTTGGCCCACGTTGATCCATGTTGATCCATGTTGACCCACGTTGATCCATGTTGATCCACGTTGACCCGCGTTGACCCATGTTGGCCCATGTTGACCCACGTTGACCCATGTTGACCCATGTTGACCCGTGTTGACCCACGTTGATCCACGTTGACCCGCGTTGACCCACGTTGACCCACGTTGACCCATGTTGGCCCATGTTGGCCCACGCTGACCCATGTTGACCCATGTTGGCCCACGTTGACCCGTGTTGACCCGTGTTGACCAGCGTTGATCCGTATCGATCCACGCTGACCCCTTTTGACCCCCTTCACCCACGGCCCGAATCGATCCACACTGACCTGCGTCCATGAACGAGTGCCCCGATTGATCCTTATTGATCCGTATTGATCCTTATTGATAGGTATTGATCCATAGTGATCCATATTGATCCATTCTGATCTATTCTGATCCATATTGATCCGTATTGATCCTTATTGATAGGTATTGATCCATACTGATCCATATTGATCCATTCTGTTCTATTCTGATCCATATTGATCTGTACTGATCCATATTGATCTGTACTGATCCATACTGATCAATATTGATACGTATTGATCCATGTTGATCCGTATTGATCCATACTCATCCTACTGATCCGTATTGATCCATATTGATCCATACTGATCCATACTGATCCATACTGATCCATACTGATCCTTATTGATCCATATTGATCCATATTGATCTGTACTGATCCATACTGATCAATATTGATACGTATTGATCCATATTGATCCATATTGATCTGTACTGATCCATATTGATCTGTACTGATCCATACTGATCAATATTGATACGTATTGATCCATATTGATCCATATTGATCTGTACTGATCCATATTGATCTGTACTGATCCATACTGATCAATATTGATACGTATTGATCCATGTTGATCCATATTGATCCATACTCATCCTACTGATCCGTATTGATCCATATTGATCCATACTGATCCATGTTGATCCATACTGATCCATATTGATCCATATTGATCCATATTGACCCACACTGACCCACACTGACCAGTACCAATCCCCTGCTGCCCCACACTGCCCCACACTGCCCCACACTGCCCCACACTGCCCCACACTGACCAGTACTAATCCATCCTGACCCACACTGACCCACACTGTCCCGTACTGCCCGGTACTGCCCCCAACTGCCCCACACCGCCTGGTACCAATCCACATTGACCTGTACTGCCCCACACTGCCCCACACTGACCCACACTGACCAGTACCAATCCATCCTGACCCACACTGCCCCACACTGACCAGTAGCAATCCACACTGCCCCACACTGCCCCACACTGCCCCACACTGCCCCACACTGACCAGTTCCAATGCACGCCAACCCACACTGACCCACACTGCCCCACAATGCCCTGTACTGCCCCACACTGCCCCCAGCTGCCCCACACTGACCGGTACCAATCCACCCTGACCCACACTGCCCCACACTGACCAGTACCAATCCCCTGTACTGCCCCACACTGCCCTCAGCTGCCCCACACTGCCCCACAATCCCCTGTACTGCCCCACACTGCCCCCAGCTGCCCCACACTGACCCACACTGCCCCACACTGCCCCACACTGACCAGTACCAATCCATCCTGACCCACACTGACCCCCACTGCCCCCAGCTGCCCCACACTGACCCACAATGCCCTGTACTGCCCCACACTGCCCCCAGCTGCCCCACACTGACCCACACTGCCCCACACTGCCCCACACTGACCAGTACCAATCCCCTGTACTGCCCCACACTGCCCTCAGCTGCCCCACACTGCCCCACACTGCCCCACACTGCCCCACACTGCCCCACACTGACCAGTTCCAATGCACGCCAACCCACACTGACCCACACTGCCCCACAATGCCCTGTACTGCCCCACACTGCCCCCAGCTGCCCCACACTGCCCCACACTGCCCCACACTGCCCCACACTGACCAGTTCCAATGCACGCCAACCCACACTGACCCACACTGCCCCACAATGCCCTGTACTGCCCCACACTGCCCCCAGCTGCCCCACACTGACCCACACTGCCCCACACTGCCCCACACTGACCAGTACCAATCCATCCTGACCCACACTGACCCCCACTGCCCCCAGCTGCCCCACACTGACCCACAATGCCCTGTACTGCCCCACACTGCCCCCAGCTGCCCCACACCGCCCGATCCCAATCCCCACCTCTGCCTCCCCGCAGGCGAGAAGCCCCACCAGTGCTCCATCTGCTGGCGCTCCTTCTCCCTCCGCGACTACCTGCTGAAGCACATGGTGACGCACACGGGCGTGCGCGCCTTCCAGTGCGGCGTCTGCTGCAAGCGCTTCACGCAGAAGAGCTCCCTCAACGTGCACATGCGCACGCACCGCCCCGAGCGCTTCCAGTGCCGCCTCTGCACCAAGGGCTTCTCCCACCGCACCCTCCTGGAGCGCCACGCTGCCGCCTCCCACCCCGTGCCCCCGCCGGGGCCGCCGCCGTCGCTGGGGCCGCCGGTGCCGCTGGGGCCGCCGCCGCCGCCATCGCTGGGGCCACCAGTGCCATCGCTGGGGCCACCGGTGCCATCGCTGGGGCCACCACCGCCATCTCTGGGGCCACCGGTGCCATCGCTGGGGCCACCGCCGCCACCGCTGGGGCCACCACCAGGGCCGCCAGTACCGCTGGGGCCGCCACCACCACCGTCTCTGGGGCCACCGCCGGGGCCATCAGTACCGCTGGGGCCACCACCGGCATCGCTGGGGCCACCACCGCCATCTCTGGGGCCACCACCACCATCGCTGGGGCCACCTCCAGGGCCATCAGTACCGCTGGGGCCACCACCAGCACCTCTGGGGCCACCACCACCATCGCTGGGGCCGCCGCCGCCATCGCTGGGGCCGCCACCGCCATCGCTGGGGCCGCCGCCGGGGCCATCAGTACCGCTGGGGCCGCCACCGCCGGAGCCCGGGCTGGGCACGTGGCCGGACGCGGCGGGCGCCGGCCCCGCTCACACGGCGTGAGGAGGGGTCCCCGCCCCTCGAAGGGCCTTGAGGTTGAGCCTGGGGGCCGCCGGGTGCCGGCGGAGCGTCCGGGGTGAAGCCCGGAGGGAGACGCTCCCGGCGGGGCTCGGGAAGCCGTGGGGACGTTCCCGGTGACGGGAGGAGAGGAGCGGCGCCGGGATCGGGGGATGGATCCTGCCCGGAGCTGTGCTGGAAGCCGGGAGGAGGCTGAGCGGAGCGCGGGAAGCTCGGTGGCTCTGGTGCCACTCCCAGAAGGTTCTGGAACTGAGCCGGGCGCGGGGATTCGAGGGATGGACCAGGCCGTGAGTCCGGAGGAGGCCACGGAGGTGCTGGGAGGGCTGGACAGAGTTGAGGTGTCCCACCTGGAAAAGGGAGACCTGGGAGCTTCTCCCAGTGCCGCAAGGAGCTCCAGGAGCTGGAGGGGGACTTGGAGAAGGGCCTGGAGCGCCAGGACACGGGGAACGGCTGGAAGAAGGGGAGATGGGGGTGGAATTTTGGGGAGAAATCCCCGCCTGGGAGGGGGTGGGATGGCATTCCCAGAGGAGCTGGGTCAGCGCAGGGTCCCTGCCCCCAAACCGTGACGGTGACGCCACCCCGGCCGTGGGTGGGCACCTGCGGGGACGCAGGGTCCCTCCCTCGTCCCCTCCCCACCGCCCGGCTCCTGTCCCCCCTGAGACGGTGACAACGAACTCGGGGGTTCATCCACCCTTTCGGTGCCGTTATCCCCGGGTTTTTTAACACTAAAAAAAAAAATCTCCGCGGTGCGTCCCCGGCTCCGGCGCGCGGCGAGGTCCGGAGCTTGGAAAACCGCGTCGGAGCCTCGAGCCGGGGCGGAGCCGCGAGTCCTCGACCGCTGCGTTGCGTCGCTGAGGACACGGGAAGGACGTTTTGGAGATCCTGAGTGCTGCGTTTTCCGTCAGATTCGTGCCCAGGGAGCCGAGGAGGCCGAGGGTGTGATCGCGACACGCAAAGCGACCGCACGGAGACGAGAGATTTGCAGGGCAGAGGGTTCCTCCAAGAGAGCCCGAGGCTGAGCCAAGGCCGAGAGCCCCTCTGCCTGTTTATTTCTTACTTTTTATACATCTGTGGGTCTGGCTGTGGATTGGCTTCTGGAGTTTTCACCTCCCAGCCCAATGGCCAGACCAGCCGTCAGCTACAATTGTTTCCAGGTTAGAAATGTGCAAACGAAGGACAGGGAATGAAAAACCAGAGGATTTGTTTACATGCGTGAGAAAAGGCAAAAACTGCTCCTAATATTACACAGGAGCTAAAAAAGCCTGACTCCATCTTACGAACCATCAAAAGGCTTTAAAAAACTCAGAAGAGCCGGGGTGACACGAGGGCGGCCCGGGCCGTGCCGGCGCGGCAGCAGGAGCGGCGTTCCCCGAGCTGCGTCCGGTTCTGGGCCCCTGCGGAGCGGAAAAAATCCCGGAGGAGCTGGAGCGTGTCCAGAGGAGGAGGAGGCGGCCGGGGAAGGGTTTGGAGGATGAACCCGGGGAGGAGGCGCTGAGGTGTTGAGGACTGATGGGGAGACGGGAGGAACGATTCGGCGACCGGAATCCGATCCCACTCGGGTTCCCCGGAAGCTTACGTACGATTTCGGGGGGGGGTCGGTGATTTCCCGCGACAATCATCGGGTTAAAGGATCCTGCGGGCGGCTGATGCGTTCACAACGTGTTTCGCGTGCCGAGGGTTGGTTGAATCCTTTCTTTCCCCGTAAGAAAGTTTCATCCTGTCGTCTCCAAGGCTCTGACCGTTCCTGCCGCGGCGTCTCGGTTATCAAACCAGCCGCGCTAATTCTGTGTGTTCCCACGCTGAGGGAGGTTCAGCCTGGAGAACCGGCGGCTCCGCAGCGGCCTGCAGGCAGAGAATTCCAGAAATCCCTGCGCGACCGGCGCCGCTTCCCCCCCAGACGTCAGCTTTGGGCCTGTTGGTGACTTTGTGACGTCTGTGCCCCCAATCCTCCGTTCTCTTTGTGCTGCGTGTCGAGCTCTGTGCCTTTAAAACCGGTTCTAAGAGCAAGGAGAAGCGCGGAGTTTGTTCCGGGAGACCTGACTCCGACACGTTCTGCTCCAGACCTTGGAGAGACTGCAGGACTGAGATCTTTTTTTGCTTTTAGTTAGTTTCAGCTAGCTAGGGCAGAGAAGTTCCCCAGACTGTTTTTGGGTTTTTTTCCCTTTTTCTTGGAACTGTTTAAACCTGCTCTGGACTGAAAACCCAGGGGAGCACTGGGGGCTGCACCTGTGACCCACCGGGGCCTGGACCTCGGCATTTTCCAGCAGCGCCGGAGGGACTGGGACTGAGGAGAGACTGAGAGAGAGCCGAGCTCCACCCACAGCAAGAACTTTCTCCATTTGCCATCTCACTCCAGAAGGAGAGGTTTTATTGTTTCCTATTATTCATTCTTTATACTTGTACGCACTTTGTTTGTTAAGTAAAACGGTTTTTCCCACTTTTCTCCGAGGAAGTTCTTTCCCGGACCGGTTGGAGGGCGGGGCCGTTGGGGTTTGCTTTTCCAGAGGGATCCCGTTCCCGTTCCGGCGTTTTCCCCCGAATTCTCCCCGAACCGAGACGGTCGGGCTGTCGGTGTTTTGGTTTGCTACGGCGCAGGAGCCCCGCTCGTTTCCTCTTTTCCCGCCGGAGTTCCCGGCTCTTTTCCTGCTCCGAGGTCAGGGCGAACCAAACTCAGGAGACGTCGGTTTTGAAGTTTATTTTCCTTATCCGCTACAGGCTGGCGAGGTGCGAGCTCTCTCTAACGCGTCGAGCGAGCCAAGGCGGTGATGGCTCGCGGCTCTTTGATCCCAGTTCCCCAATACACAGCTGCCGTCGCTGTTATTCACGTTTCCAATCCGATCGCCGTCACCCCAAACCCGCGACGCGGACAATTGCGCGCAGCTGCGGGAAAACCCGCCCGGATTTGGGAAGGAGAAGAGGAGAAGGTGTAAAAAAAGGACGACTGATCCAAAGTTCTCCGCTGTTGGAGGCCAGGGCATTGCTCTGGCTGCTCTGGAGGGTCAGGGACCTCGACAGGGGGGTCTGGAACCCCGGCACAGAGCTCAGAGGGACATTGGCTTTGATCCCAGCCCATGGGAAAAACTTCCTGCGCTGCGGGATGGATTGCTGGCCACAAGAGCGTGAAAGATCGGAGTTTGGCTCATCACAGGGTGAAAAAACAGTAGGTTTGGGATTTTAGTATGGAAGGAATGGGATCAAGACGGAGGATTTGGGGCGTTGTCTCCTGTTCTTCTTTCTTCTCCCCTCGCTCCATTTCTGCAGTGACTGTGGCGCAAAGTAGTTTAAGGAGATTGGGTCAAAGTAGGGATGAGCTGTTTAGCGTGAGCGATAGGTATTGGCAAATAACGATAATTAAAGAACGCGTGACAATCCGTATAAAAGATAACGACAGCCCTGCGCGGGAGGAGTCGCCAGATGCCCGAGCAGCCGCACAGACCTTTGTTGGGCACTGAGAAAATTGTGAGATAAAAAACAACAAACGAAGCGCGCAACCTCGAAAAATCCGAACCCGACGACTCCGTCTCTTTCTCGCGTCCGGCTCGGGGCTTTGCAGAGGGCGAAAAGGCTCCGGAACCGCCCGAATCTCGGAGCGAGAAATCCCGAGGCTCCACCTCGGCTCTCGCCGGTCCGGGCACCAGCCCGGGAGTTTCCCACCGCTCCGGCTCGGAGCTGCCGAGGGATCAGCGAGGTTCCTGCTGCGTTCGCTGTTTTTTTGTTTTGTTTGCCTCGTTACACATCCTGGCGCTCCTTTCCCTCCTTTTCCTTGCCCGAAAAGTCTCTTTGGTTTCCTAAATGTTAACAATTTGGAGGGGAGGGGGTTGGAATTCCCCGTTCCTAGAGAGGCCCCGTTGAATTTGAAGAGTTGGGGATTTTTGGGGGAGTTAAGGTAATAAATTGCTGAATTCGCCGAAGTTAGCTTTGATCACGGGGTCTTAGGTAAGATATCCCGGATCTTGTAACTCGTTTCTCGTCAGGTTTATGTTTGATAACTGCGCTTGTAACAAGAAACAAAACGCAGTAAATAAAAAAGATATAAATAAGTAATTAAAAAAGTAATAAAAGTATAAAAAAGTAATAAAAAAAGATATAAAACAGCTGCAGATTTCCTGCTCAAAGGACCCATGGAAACTCTAAATTCTACCGAGGATCCATTTGTCACGAAAGCATTGAAAAGGCCGAAAGGTCAGGACGAGGAAGACTCATCCTTCTTCCTCATTTTTGGGTGACCCCTCCCCAAAACAGACCCCCGACTCATTTTAATCAACAAACGACGCGTGCTTAATCGCCTTTTTGCCAATTAGCACACGGAGCGAGGAATGGGAGGTGACCGGGGTACGAGTATTTGTATTTTGGGTATTCAACACTTCCGTAAATAAAATATTTTGTAATTAATTACCTGTGAATTTCGCAGTGTGAATTAGGGAAACATCCCTATCGATCTGTATCGATCTAGGATCAATACCCAAATTTCTTTAATAACTCACCCCGCCCCTCCCTAATTTTAATTTTTATTTTTCATTTTATTTCAATGCTGGCCCATTATCAGAAGACGTCCCCCGAAGGATGGGGGGGTGGTGACAGAGATAAGAAACGCTGCCCCACCTGGTTTAATTTTATTTTTATTTTTATTTTTAATTTTATTTTTATTTTTATTTTTAATTTTAATTTTTATTTTTCATTTTATTTCAATGCTGGCCCATTATCAGAAGATGTCCCCCGAAGGATGGGGGGATGGTGACAGAGATAAGAAACGCTGCCCCACCTGGTTTATTTTTATTTTTATTTTTAATTTTATTTTTATTTTTATTTTTATTTTTATTTTTATTTTTCATTTTATTTCAATGCTGGCCCATTATCAGAAGATGTCCCCCGAAGGATGGGGGGGTGGTGACAGAGATAAGAAACGCTGCCCCACCTGGTTTAATTTTATTTTTATTTTTATTTTTATTTTTATTTTTATTTTTATTTTTATTTTTATTTTTATTTTTATTTTTATTTTTATTTTTATTTTTCATTTTATTTCAATGCTGGCCCATTATCAGAAGACGTCCCCCGAAGGATGGGGGGGTGGTGACAGAGATAAGAAACGCTGCCCCACCTGGTTTATTTTTATTTTTATTTTTATTTTTATTTTTATTTTTATTTTTATTTTTATTTTTTATTTTTATTTTTATTTTTCATTTTATTTCAATGCTGGCCCATTATCAGAAGATGTCCCCCGAAGGATGGGGAGGTGGTGACAGAGATAAGAAACGCTGCCCCACCTGGTTTAATTTTATTTTTATTTTTATTTTTAATTTTATTTTTATTTTTATTTTTATTTTTATTTTTATTTTTATTTTTATTTTTATTTTTTATTTTTATTTTTATTTTTCATTTTATTTCAATGCTGGCCCATTATCAGAAGATGTCCCCCGAAGGATGGGGGGGTGGTGACAGAGATAAGAAACGCTGCCCCACCTGGTTTATTTTTATTTTTATTTTTATTTTTATTTTTTATTTTTATTTTTATTTTTATTTTTATTTTTATTTTTATTTTTCATTTTATTTCAATGCTGGCCCATTATCAGAAGATGTCCCCCGAAGGATGGGGAGGTGGTGACAGAGATAAGAAACGCTGCCCCACCTGGTTTAATTTTATTTTTATTTTTATTTTTATTTTTTATTTTATTTTTATTTTTATTTTTATTTTAAATTTTAATTTTATCTAAATTATGAGGCGCAAGGGTTCTAAATGAGAAATTCATGGTTACAACTGACAAATACATGGTTATAAATGACAAATTCATGGTTAAAAATGATAAATACTTGGTTAAAACTGATAAATTCACGGTTAAAAATGATAAGTACAGGGTTATAAATGATAAATTCGTGCTTAGAACTGATAAATTCGTGGTTATAAATGATAAATGCGTGATTATAACTGATAAATTCATGGTTTAAACTGATAAATTCATGGTTAAAAATGATAAATAATTGGTTATAAATGATAAATTCATGGTTATAACTCACAAGTCTGCGGTTATAAATGATAAATTCATGGTTAAAACTGATAAATTCATGGTTTAAAAATGATAAATACTTGGTTATAAGTGATAAATTCATGATTATAACTCGTAAGTCTGCGGTTATAAGTGATAAGTACAGGGTTATAAATGATAAATTCGTGCTTAAAACTGATAAATTCGTGGTTATAAATGATAAATGCATGGTTATAACTGATTAGTCCATGGTTATAAATGATAAATTCATGGTTAAAAATGATAATTCATGGTTAAAAATGATAAGTGCATGGTTAAAACTGATAAATTCGTGGTTATAAATGATAAATTCATGGTTAAATTGATAAATTCATGTTTAAATTGACAAATTCATGGTTATAACTGGTTAAGTCTCTAGTTATAACTGAAAAATTCATGGCTAAATTGACAAATTCATGGTTATAACTCATAAGTCTGCGGTTATAAATGATAAATTCATGGTTAAATTGACAAATTCATGATTATAACTGATAAATGCATGGTTATAAATGATAAATTCATGGTTATAACTGATAAGTCCGTGGTTATAAATGATAAATTCATGGTTAAAACTGATAAATTCATGGTTTAAAAATGATAAATACTTGGTTATAAGTGATAAATTCATGGTTATAACTCGTAAGTCTGCAGGTATAAATGATAAGTACAGGGTTATAAATGATAAATTCGTGCTTAGAACTGATAAATTCGTGGTTATAAATGATAAATTCACGGTTTTAAACTGATAAATGCATGGTTATAAATGATAAATAATTGGTTATAAATGATAAATTCATGGTTATAATTGGTTATGGCTTATGCCCATGGTTATAAATGATAAATACTTGGTTATAAATGATAAATGTGTGGTTATAACTGATAAGTCCATGGTTATAAATGATAAATTCGTGGTTAAAAATGATAATTCATGGTTATAAATGATAAATGTGTGGTTAAAACTGATAAATTCGTGGTTATAAATGATAAATTCATGGTTAAATTGATAAATTCATGGTTATAACTGGTTAAGTCCATGGTTATAACTGACAAATTCATGGCTAAATTGACAAATTCATGGTTATAAATGATAAATAATTGGTTATAAATGATAAATTCATGGTTAAATTGACAAATTCATGGTTATAACTGGTTAAGTCCGTGGTTATAAATGATAAATTCATGGTTTAAACTGATAAATGCATGGTTATAAATGATAAATACTTGGTTATAAATGATAAATTCATGGTTATAACTGGTTAAGTCCGTGGTTATAAATGATAAATTCATGGTTAAAAATGATAAGTACATGGTTAAAACTGATAAATTCGTGGTTATAAATGATAAATTCATGGTTAAATTGACAAATTCATGGTTAAATTGACAAATTCATGGTTATAACTGGTTAAGTCCATGGTTATAACTGACAAATTCATGGCTAAATTGACAAATTCATGGTTATAAATGACAAATTCATGGTTTAAGCTGATAAATGCGTGGTTATAAATGATAAATTCATGGTTAAATTGACAAATTCATGGTTATAAATGATAAATAATTGGTTATAAATGATAAATTCATGGTTATAACTGGTTAAGTCCGTGGTTATAAATGATAATTCATGGTTAAAAATGATAAGTGCATGGTTAAAACTGATAAATTCGTGGTTATAAATGATAAATTCATGGTTAAATTGACAAATTCATGGTTATAACTGGTTAAGTCCGTGGTTATAAATGATAAATTCATGCTTAGAACTGATAAATTCATGGTTATAAATGATAAATTCATGGTTAAAAATGATAATTCATGGTTATAAATGATAAGTGCATGGTTAAAACTGATTAGCCCATGGTTATAAATGATAAATTCACGGTTTAAACTGATAAATGCATGGTTATAAATGATAAATACTTGGTTATAAATGATAAATTCATGGTTATAACTGGTTAAGTCCATGGTTATAAATGATAAATTCATGGTTAAAAATGATAATTCATGGTTAAAA
The DNA here is from genome assembly GCA_037837765.1 of Delichon dasypus. Lineage (NCBI taxonomy): Eukaryota > Metazoa > Chordata > Aves > Passeriformes > Hirundinidae > Delichon > Delichon dasypus. Next base: position 170,786 of record JBBAXF010000084.1, on the reverse strand, counting down.
ATGATAAGTGCATGGTTAAAACTGATAAATTCGTGGTTATAAATGATAAATTCATGGTTAAAAACGATAATTCATGGTTATAAATGATAAATGCATGGTTAAAAATGATAAATACTTGGTTAAAACTGATAAATTCATGGTTTAAACTGATAAATGCATGGTTATAAATGATAAATAATTGGTTATAAATGATAAATTCATGGTTATAATTGGTTATGGCTTATGCCCATGGTTATAAATGATAAATAATTGGTTATAAATGATAAATTCGTGGTTAAAAATGATAAGTACATGGTTAAAACTGATAAATTCATGGTTATAAATGATAAATTCATGTTTAAATTGATAAATTCATGTTTAAATTGACAAATTCATGGTTATAACTGGTTAAGTCCATGGTTATAACTGACAAATTCATGGCTAAATTGACAAATTCATGGTTATAAATGATAAATTCATGGTTTAAGCTGATAAATGCGTGGTTATAAATGATAAATTCATGGTTAAATTGACAAATTCATGGTTATAACTGGTTAAGTCCGTGGTTATAAATGATAAATTCACGGTTATAACTCATAAGTCCATGGTTATAACTGATAAATTAATGGTTAAAACTGATAAATTCATGGTTTAAAAATGATAAATACTTGGTTATAAATGATAAATTCATGGTTATAAATGATAAATACTTGGTTATAAATGATAAATGTGTGGTTATAACTGATAAGTCCGTGGTTATAACTGATTAGCCATGGTTATAAATGATAAATTCATGGTTTAAACTGATAAATGCATGGTTATAAATGATAAATACTTGGTTATAAATGATAAATAATTGGTTATAAATGATAAATTCATGGTTAAAAATGATAAGTACATGGTTAAAAATGATAAGTACATGGTTAAAACTGATAAATTCGTGGTTATAAATGATAAATTCATGTTTAAATTGATAAATTCATGTTTAAATTGACAAATTCATGGTTATAACTGGTTAAGTCTCTAGTTATAACTGACAAATTCATGGCTAAATTGACAAATTCATGGTTATAAATGATAAATACTTGGTTATAAATGATAAATTCATGGTTAAAACTGATAAATTCATGGTTTAAAATGATAAAGACTTGGTTATAAATGATAAATTCATGGTTAAATTGACAAATTCATGATTATAACTGGTTAAGTCCGTGGTTATAAATGATAAATTCATGGTTAAAAATGATAAATTCGTGGTTATAAATGATAAATTCATGGTTTAAACTGATAAATTCATGGTTATAAATGATAAATAATTGGTTATAAATGATAAATTCATGGTTATAACTGGTTAAGTCCATGGTTATAAATGATAAATTCATGGTTAAAAAAGTTAAGTGCATGGTTAAAACTGATACATTCGTGGTTATAAATGATAAATTCATGGTTAAATTGACAAATTCATGGTTATAACTGGTTAAGTCCGTGGTTATAACTGACAAATTCATGCTTAGAACTGATAAATTTGTGGTTATAAATGATAAATTCATGGTTTAAACTGATAAATGCATGGTTATAAATGATAAATACTTGGTTATAAATGATAAATTCATGATTATAACTGGTTAAGTCCATGGTTGTAAATGATAAATTCATGGTTAAAAATTATAAATGTGTGGTTATAACTGATTAGTCCATGGTTATAAATGATAAATTCACGGTTTAAACTGATAAATGCATGGTTATAAATGATAAATACTTGGTTATAAATGATAAATGTGTGGTAATAACTGATAAGTCCGTGGTTATAAGTGATAAGTATTGGGTTATAAATGATAAATTCATGGTTAAAACCGATAAGTCCGTGGTTATAAATGATAAGTGCATGGTTATAACTGATAAATACATGGTTATAAATGACTGTGTGTCCCCACAGCCACCGCGTGTCCCCACGGCCACCACGTGTCCTCACAGCCACCGTGTGTCCTCATGGCCACCGCGTGTCCCCACAGCCACCGCGTGTCCTCACAGCCACCGCGTGTCCCCACGGCCACCGCGTGTCCCCACAGCCACCGCGTGTCCCCATGGCCACCGTGTGTCCCCACGACCACCGCGTGTCCTCACGGCCACCGCGTGTCCCCACGGCCACCACGTGTCCTCACAGCCACCGCGTGTCCCCACGGCCACCGTGTGTCCCCACAGTCTCACTGTGTGTCCCCATGGCCGCCGCGTGTCCCCACGGCCTCACTGTGTCCCCATGGCCACCGCGTGTCCCCATGGCCACCGTGTGTCCCCACAGTCTCACCGCGTGTCCCCACGACCACCGCGTGTCCCCATGGCCACCGTGTGTCCTCACAGCCACCGTGTGTCCCCACAGTCTCACCGCGTGTCCCCACGACCACCGCGTGTCCCCATGGACACCGCGTGTCCCCACAGCCACCGTGTGTCCCCACGGCCACCACGTGTCCTCACAGCCACCGTGTGTCCCCACGGCCACCACGTGTCCTCACAGCCACCGCGTGTCCCCACAGCCACTGTGTGTCCTCATGGCCACCGCGTGTCTTCACGGCCACCGTGTGTCCCCACAGTCTCACCGCGTGTCCCCATGGCCACCGCGTGTCCCCATGGCCTCACTGTGTCCCCACGGCGACCGCGTGTCCCCACAGTCTCACCGTGTGTCCCCATGGCCGCCGTGCAGGGGTGGCTCCATCACAAACCCCTCCGAGATCCACATGGGGACCCCCTGGAGACCCCAGGACATGGCCAGGGGACACTGGGGACACTGGGGACACTGGGGACACTGGGACACTGGGGACACTGGGACACTGGGACAGACTGGGGACACTGGGGACACTGGGGACACTGGGACAGACTGGGACAGACTGGGGACACTGGGACACACTGGGACACTGGAACATTGGGGACACTGGAGACTGGGGACACTGGGACACACTGGGGACACTGGGACAGACTGGGGACACTGGGACACTGGGGACACTGGGGATACTGGGACACACTGGGGACACTGGGGACACTGGGACACTGGGGACACTGGGGACACTGGGGACACTGGGACACACTGGGGACACTGGGACACACTGGGACACTGGGACACACTGGGGACACTGGGGATACTGGGGACACTGGGGACACTGGGACACACTGGGGACACTGGGGACACTGGGACACTGGGGACACTGGGGACACTGGGGACACTGGGACACTGGGACACACTGGGACACTGGGGACACTGGGATACACTGGGGACACTGGGGACACTGGAACACTGGGACACTGAGGACACTGGGGACACTGGGACAATGGTGACACCGGGGACACTGGGACAGGCTGGGGACACTGGGACACTGGGGACACTGGGCACTGGGGACACTGGGACACTGGGGACACTGGGCACTGGGGACACTGGGCACTGGGGACACTGGGGACACTGGGACACTGGGACAGACGGGACACTGGGACACTGGGACACTGGAACACTGGGGACACTGGGGACACTGGGGACACTGGGACACTGGGACACTGGAACACTGGGGACACTGGGGACACTGGGACAGACTGGGGACACTGGGGACACTGGGGACACTGGGACACTGGGACACTGGGGACACTGGGACAGATTGGGGACACTGGGGACACTGGGGACACTGGGGATGCTGGGACACTGGGACACTGGGGACACTGGGGACACTGGGACACTGGGGACACTGGGACAGACTGGGGACACTGGGGACACTGAGACACACTGGGGACACTGGGACACTGGGACACTGGGGACACTGAGACACACTGGGGACACTGGGGACACTGGGGACACTGGGACACGGGACACTGGGGACACTGGGACACTGGGACACTGGGGACACTGGGACAGACTGGGACATTGGGGACACTGGGACACACTGGGGACACTGGGACACTGGGACAGACTGGGGACACTGGGGCACTGGGACACTGGGACACACTGGGGACACTGGGACACTGGGGACACTGGGACACTGGGACACACTGGGGACACTGGGGACACTGGGGATACTGGGACAGACTGGGACACTGGGGACACAGGGACACTGGGGACACTGAGACACACTGGGGACACTGGGGACACAGGGACACTGGGGACACTGGGACATACTGGGACACTGGGACACACTGGGGACACTGGGGACACTGGGACAGACTGGGGACACTGGGGACACTGGGGATACTGGGACAGACTGGGACACTGGGGACACTGGGACACACTGGGGACACTGGGACACACTGGGGACACTGGGGACACTGGGACATACTGGGACACTGGGACACTGGGACACACTGGGGACACTGGGACACACTGGGGACACTGGGGACACTGGGGATACTGGGACAGACTGGGACACTGGGGACACTGGGACACTGGGGACACTGGGACACACTGGGGACACTGGGGACACTGGGACACACTGGGGACACTGGGGACACTGGGGACACTGGAACACTGGGGACACTGGGACAGACTGGGGACACTGGGACACACTGGGACACTGGGACACACTGGGGACACTGGGACACTGGGACAGACTGGGGACACTGGGACACACTGGGACACACTGGGGACACTGGGGACACTGGGGACACTGGGACACTGGGGACACTGGGGACACTGGGGACACTGGGACACTGGGACAGACTGGGACACTGGGGACACTGGGGACACTGGGACACTGGGGACACTGGGACACACTGGGGACACTGGGACACACTGGGGACACTGGGGACACTGGGGACACTGGGGACACTGGGACACACTGGGACACTGGGACACTGGGGACACTGGGACAGACTGGGACACTGGGACACACTGGGGACACTGGGGACACTGGGACACTGGGGACACTGGGGACACTGGGGACACTGAGGACACTGGGACACTGGGACACTGGGACACACTGGGGACACTGGGACACTGGGACACTGGGGACACTGGGGACACTGAGGACACTGGGGACACTGGGACACTGGGGACACTGGGACAGACTGGGGACACTGGGGACACTGGGGACACTGGGGATACTGGGGACACTGGAACACTGGGGACACTGGGACACTGGGACACTGGAACACTGGGGACACTGGGGACACTGGGGACACACTGGAACACTGGGGACACTGGGGGCACTGGGGACACTGGGACACTGGGACACTGGGACACTGGGGACACTGGGGACACATTGGGACACTGGGGACACTGGGACACTGGGGACACTGGGACAGACTGGGGACACTGGGACAATGGTGACACCGTCCCAGGGCCACCAGAGCCCAAAGCCATTCAGCCATTGGTCCCAGTGCTGCCCAGAGCCCTCCCAGTAACACCCAGTGATCCCAGTAACACCCAGTGTTCCCAGTAACTCCCAGTGTTCCCAGTGACTCCCAGTGATCCCAGTAACTCCCAGTAACACCCAGTGATCCCAGTAACACCCAGTGATCCCAGTGACTCCCAGTGATCCCAGTAACACCCAGTGATCCCAGTGACTCCCAGTGATCCCAGTAACACCCAGTGTTCCCAGTGACTCCCAGTGTCCTCAGTAACACCCAGTGATCCCAGTAACCCCCAGTAATCCCCAGTGATCCCAGTAACCCCCAGTAACTCCCACTGATCCTAGAAATTCCCAGTAATCCCAGTAATCCCCAGTAACTCCCCGTCCCTCCCCAGTCCCGCTCCCCATTGGTTTATCCAGCTGTCGATCATACCCCGGCCCCTCCTCCCCGCCTCACGCCGATGCCGATTGGCCGGTCCGCCCGAGGAGTCCCCGCCTTCCTCCTGGCTTCTCTGCCGCTGATTGGTTCAGCTCCTGCCACCCTGCCTGCTGATTGGTCCGTTCGCGTCCACGCGCCGAAGGCGTCTTCCCGCCCTTTCCCTCCTGCTCCTCTCCCATGGCTCCCGCGCGCTGTCAATCTCCTCTAGTCCCCGCCTTCCCACCCTCCATTGGTTCTCTGCGCTGTCAATCACGTGAAGCGGGCGCTGACTGGCCGCTCCTCGGGGCGGGGGCGGGAGCGGGAGGTCGTGTGGAGGCTGAGGGGGGAGGTGGCCGCCATGTCGGTGCCGCCGCCGCTGCCGCTCGGGAACGGCCCCGGCATGAGGGAAGCGGAGCCGCCGGAGGCGCTCGGGCTGCTGGAGCTCTGCGGCGCCTGCCGGGAGCGGCTGAGCCCGCAGCGGGAGCCGCGGCTGCTGCCCTGCCTGCACTCCGTGTGCCGGGGCTGCCTCGGCGCCGACGGGCAGGGTGAGGGGGAGCCGGGAGCTCCGGGATCGCCGGGGCTTCCTGGGACTGACTGGGAGCGCTGGTGGTCCGTGGGATTTGGGGCTTTACTGGGAACACTGGGGGTTACTGGGATCACAGGTCAGTGGGATTTGAGGGTTTACTGGGAACACTGGGGGGTTACTGGGATCGCTGCTCAGTGGGATTTGAGGGTTTACTGGGAATGCTGGGTGGGATTTTGGGCTTTACTGGGAACGCTGGATGTTACTGGGAGCGCTGGTGGTCAGTGGGATTTGGAGCTTTACTGGGAACACTGGGGGTTACTGGGATCACTGGTCAGTGGGATTTGAGGATTTACTGGGAATGCTGGGGGTTACTGGGATCTCTGGCCTATGGGGTGCACCGAGGTTACTGGGATCTGTGGTGGTCAGTGGGATTTGGAGCTTTACTGGGAACGCTGGGGGTTACTGGGATCACTGGGCGTTACTGGGGTCACAGGGTGTTACTGGGATCACTGGGAGTCACTGGGATCACAGGGCGTTACTGGGATCTCTGGCCTGTGGGGTGAACGGAGGTTACTGGGATCTGTGGTGGTCAGTGGGATTTGGGACTTTACTGGGAACGCTGGGGGTTACTGGGATCACAGGGCGTTACTGGGATCACTGGGATTCCCTGGGATCACTGGGGGTTACTGGGATCTCTGGCCTGTGGGGCGCACCGAGGTTACTGGGATCTGTGGTGGTCAGTGGGATTTGGGACTTTACTGGGAACACTGGGGGTTACTGGGATCACTGGTCAGTGGGATTTGAGGGTTTACTGGGAATGCTGGGTGGGATTTTGGGGCTTTACTGGGAGCGCTGGGTGGGATTTGGAGCTTTACTGGGAATGCTGGGGGTTACTGGGATCACTGGTCAGTGGGATTTGAGGGTTTCCTGGGAATGCTGGGTGTTATTTTGGGGTTTTACTGGGAACGCTGGGGGTTACTGGGATCTCTGGTGGTCAGTGGGATTTTGGGGCTTTACTGGGAATGCTGGGGGTTACTGGGATCGCTGCTCAGTGGGATTTGAGGGTTTCCTGGGAATGCTGGGTGGGATTTTGGGGCTTTACTGGGAATGCTGGGTGGGATTTGGGGCTTTACTGGGAACACTGGGGGTTACTGGGATCACAGGTCAGTGGGATTTGAGGGTTTACTGGGAATGCTGGGTGGAATTTGGGGCTTTACTGGGAACACTGGGGGTTACTGGGATCACAGGTCAGTGGGATTTTGGGGCTTTACTGGGAATACTGGGGGTTACTGGGATCGCTGCTCAGTGGGATTTTGGGGCTTTACTGGGAATACTGGGGGTTACTGGGATCGCTGGTCAATGGATTTGAGGGTTTCCTGGAATGCTGGGTGGGATTTTGGGGCTTTACTGGGAATGCTGGGTGGGATTTGGGGCTTTACTGGGAGCACTGGGGGTTACTGGGATCACTGGTCAGTGGGATTTGAGGGTTTACTGGGAACGCTGGGTGGGATTTTGGGGCTTTACTGGGAATGCTGGGGGTTACTGGGATCTCTGGTGGTCAGTGGGATTTGGGGCTTTACTGGGAACACTGGGGGTTACTGGGATTGCTGCTCTTGGGATCGCTGGGGGTTACTGGGATCATAGGGTGTTACTGGGGACACGATGTTACTGGGATCACTGGGAGTCACTGGGATCGTTGGGGGTTACTGGGATCACTGGGATTCCCTGGGATCACTGGGGGTTACTGGGATCTCTGGCCTATGGGGCGAACCGAGGTTACTGGGATCTGTGGTGGTCAGTGGGATTTGGGACTTTACTGGGAACACTGGGGGTTACTGGGATCACTGGTCAGTGGGATTTTGGGGGCTTTACTGGGAACACTGAGTGTTACTGGGATTGCTGCTCTTGGGATCGCTGGGGGTTACTGGGATCACAGGGCGTTACTGGGGTCACAGGGTGTTACTGGGATCACTGGGGGTTACTGGGATCACAGGGCGTTACTGGGATCACTGGGAGTCACTGGGATCACTGGGGGTTACTGGGATTGCTGCTCTTGGGATCGCTGGGCATTACTGGGATCACGGGGCGTTACTGGGATCACTGGGGGTTACTGGGATCACGGGGCGTTACTGGGATCACGGGGCATTACTGGGATCACTGGGAGTCACTGGGATCACTGGGGGTTACTGGGATCTCTGGCCTGTGGGGCACACCGAGGTTACTGGGATCTGTGGTGGTCAGTGGGATTTGGGACTTTACTGGGAACACTGGGGGTTACTGGATCACAGGTCAGTGGGATTTGAGGGTTTACTGGGAATGCTGGGTGGGATTTTGGGGCTTTACTGGGAACGCTGGATGTTACTGGGAGCGCTGGTGGTCTGTGGAATTTGGAGCTTTACTGGGAACACTGGGGGTTACTGGGATTACTGGTCAGTGGGATTTTGGGGCTTTACTGGGAACACTGAGTGTTACTGGGATTGCTGCTCTTGGGAATGCTGGGGGTTACTGGGATCACAGGGCGTTACTGGGATCACTGGGAGTCACTGGGATCACTGGGATTCCCTGGGATCGCTGGGGGTTACTGGGATCACTGGGGGTTACTGGGATCACAGGGTGTTACTGGGGTCACTGGGATCACTGGGAGTCCCTGGGATCGCTGGGGGTTACTGGGATCTCTGGCTTACGGGGCGCGCCAAGGTTACTGGGATCTGTGGTGGTCAGTGGGATTTTGGGGCTTTACTGGGAATGCTGGGGATTACTGGGATCACAGGTCAGTGGGATTTTGGGGGCTTTACTGGGAACACTGAGCGTTACTGGGATTGCTGCTCTTGGGAATGCTGGGCGTTACTGGGGTCACAGGGCGTTACTGGGATCACTGGGGGTTACTGGGATCACTGGGAGTCACTGGGATCACTGGGGGTTACTGGGATCTCTGGCCTGTGGGGCGCACCGAGGTTACTGGGATCTCTGGTGATCAGTGGGATTTGGGACTTTACTGGGAACGCTGGGGGTTACTGGGATCACTGGTCAGTGGGATTTGAGGGTTTACTGGAACGCTGGGTGGTATTTTGGGGTTTTACTGGGAATGCTGGGGGTTACTGGGATCGCTGGTCAGTGGGATTTTGGGGGCTTTACTGGGAACACTGAGCGTTACTGGGATTGCTGCTCTTGGGATCGCTGGGGGTTACTGGGATCACGGGGTGTTACTGGGATCACTGGGGGTTACTGGGATCACTGGGGGTTACTGGGATCACAGGGCGTTACTGGGATCACTGGGAGTCACTGGGATCACGGGGCGTTACTGGGATCACTGGGGGTTACTGGGATCACGGGGCGTTACTGGGATCACGGGGCATTACTGGGATCACTGGGGGTTACTGGGATCACTGGGGGTTACTGGGATCTCTGGCTTACGGGGCACACCGAGGTTACTGGGATCTCTGGTGGTCAGTGGGATTTGGGACTTTACTGGGATCGCTGGGCGTTACTGGGATCACTGGGAGTCCCTGGGATCGCTGGGGGTTACTGGGATCTCTGGCCTATGGGGCACAGGGAGGTGACACCGGAGGTGACATGGAGATGACACGGGAGGTGACATGGGAGATGACACATGGAGATGACATGGAGGTGACACGGGAAGGTGGCACAGGGAGATGACATGGAGGTGACACCGGAGGTGACACAGGAGGCCCCGGGGTGACCTCGTCCTCTCTCTGTCCCCCGCAGCGTTCGAGTGCCCCGTGTGCCACCAGCAGTGTCCCCTCGGTGACATCATGGAGAACTTCTTCCTGCAGGACAGCGGGGCTGCGACGGCCCTGGGCCAGGCCGGCGGGCAGGTACCAGTCAGCTAATTAATCGCCGCTAATTAGCGCCGATTGGGGAGGGCGGGGAGGGGCTCCCAGCGCTGTCCCTCGTCCCCAGAGCTGCACCAACTGCGAGGACAACGCGGCGGCCACCAGCTTCTGCCAGGAGTGCGCGGAGCCGCTGTGCGACGCCTGCGTGGAGGCGCACCAGAGGGTCCGCTACACCCGGGAGCACAGCGTCAGGGCCTTGGGTGAGTCCCTGTCACCTCCCTGTCACCTTCCTGTCACCTCCCTGTCACCCTCTGTCACCCTCTGTCACCTCCCTGTCACCCTCTGTCACCCTCTGTCACCCTCTGTCACCTCCCTGTCACCCTCTGTCACCTCCCTGTCACCCTCTGTCACCCTCTGTCACCTCCTGTCCCTGCCCTGTACGAGGTGCGAGCCCTGTCAGCGGATCTGTCCCAGCTCCATTCCTGGTGTGATCCCGGCTCCATCCCTGGTGTGATCCCAGCTCCATCCCTGGTGTGATCCCATCCCCGTTCCTGGTGTGATCCCAGCCCCGTTCCTGGTGTGATCCCAGCCCCATTCCTGGTGTGATCCCAGCCCCATCCCTGGTGTGATCCCAGCTCCATTCCTGGTGTGATCCCAGCTCCATCCCTGGTGTGATCCCGGCTCCATTCCTGGTGTGATCCCAGCTCCATCCCTGGTGTGATCCCAGCCCTGTTCCTGGTGTGATCCCAGCTCCATCCCTGGTGTGATCCCAGCTCCATTCCTGGTGTGATCCCAGCTCCATCCCTGGTGTGATCCCAGCTCCATTCCTGGTGTGATCCCGGCTCCATCCCTGGTGTGATCCCATCTCCATCCCTGGTGTGATCCCAGCCCTGTTCCTGGTGTGATCCCAGCTCCATTCCTGGTGTGATCCCAGCTCCATTCCTGGTGTGATCCCAGCTCCATTCCTGGTGTGATCCCAGCCCCTTCTCTGGTGTGATCCCAGCTCCATCCCTGGTGTGATCCCAGCCCCATTCCTGGTGTGATCCCAGCTCCATCCCTGGTGTGATCCCAGCTCCATCCCTGCTGTGATCCCAGCTCCATCCCTGGTGTGATCCCAGCCCCGTTCCTGGTGTGATCCCAGCTCCATCCCTGATGTGATCCCAGCCCCGTTCCTGGTGTGATCCCAGCCCCATCCCTGGTGTGATCCCAGCTCCATCCCTGGTGTGATCCCAGCCCCGTTCCTGGTGTGATCCCAGCTCCATCCCTGCTGTGATCCCAGCTCCATCCCTGGTGTGATCCCAGCCCCGTTCCTGGTGTGATCCCAGCTCCATCCCTGGTGTGATCCCAGCCCCATTCCTGGTGTGATCCCAGCTCCATTCCTGGTGTGATCCCAGCCCCGTTCCTGGTGTGATCCCAGCCCCGTTCCTGGTGTGATCCCGGCCCCGTTCCTGGTGTGATCCCAGCTCCATCCCTGGTGTGATCCCAGCTCCATCCCTGGTGTGATCCCAGCTCCATCCCTGGTGTGATCCCAGCTCCATTCCTGGTGTGATCCCAGCTCCATTCCTGGTGTGATCCCAGCTCCATTCCTGGTGTGATCCCAGCTCCATCCCTGGTGTGATCCCAGCTCCATCCCTGGTGTGATCCCAGCTCCATCCCTGGTGTGATCCCAGCCCCGTTCCTGGTGTGATCCCAGCTCCATTCCTGGTGTGATCCCAGCTCCATCCCTGGTGTGATCCCAGCCCTGTTCCTGGTGTGATCCCAGCTCCATTCCTGGTGTGATCCCAGCTCCATCCCTGGTGTGATCCCAGCTCCATTCCTGGTGTGATCCCAGCTCCATCCCTGGTGTGATCCCAGCCCCATCCCTGGTGTGATCCCAGCTCCATTCCTGGTGTGATCCCAGCTCCATTCCTGGTGTGATCCCAGCTCCATCCCTGGTGTGATCCCAGCCCCATCCCTGGTGTGATCCCAGCTCCATCCCTGGTGTGATCCCAGCTCCATTCCTGGTGTGATCCCAGCTCCATCCCTGGTGTGATCCCAGCCCCATCCCTGGTGTGATCCCAGCTCCATTCCTGGTGTGATCCCAGCCCCATTCCTGGTGTGATCCCAGCCCCATCCCTGGTGTGATCCTGACCCCATCCCTGGTGTGATCCCAGCTCCATTCCTGGTGTGATCCCAGCCCCGTTCCTGGTGTGATCCCAGCTCCATTCCTGGTGTGATCCCAGCTCCATCCCTGGTGTGATCCCAGCTCCATCCCTGGTGTGATCCCAGCTCCATCCCTGGTGTGATCCCAGCTCCATCCCTGGTGTGATCCCAGCTCCATTCCTGGTGTGATCCCAGCTCCATCCCTGGTGTGATCCCAGCTCCATCCCTGGTGTGATCCCGGCCCCATCCCTGGTGTGATCCCAGCCCCATCCCTGGTGTGATCCCAGCTCCATTCCTGGTGTGATCCCAGCCCCGTTCCTGGTGTGATCCCAGCTCCATTCCTGGTGTGATCCCAGCTCCATCCCTGGTGTGATCCCAGCTCCATCCCTGGTGTGATCCCAGCTCCATCCCTGGTGTGATCCCAGCTCCATTCCTGGTGTGATCCCAGCTCCATCCCTGGTGTGATCCCAGCTCCATCCCTGGTGTGATCCCGGCCCCATCCCTGGTGTGATCCCTGCTCCATTCCTGCTCCTATCCCAGCTCCATCCCTGGTGTGATCCCAGCTCCATCCCTGGTGTGATCCCAGCTCCATCCCTGGTGTGATCCCAGCCCCGTTCCTGGTGTGATCCCAGCCCCGTTCCTGGTGTGATCCCAGCTCCATCCCTGGTGTGATCCCAGCCCCGTTCCTGGTGTGATCCCAGCCCCGTTCCTGGTGTGATCCCGGCCCCGTTCCTGGTGTGATCCCAGCTCCATCCCTGGTGTGATCCCAGCTCCATCCCTGGTGTGATCCCAGCTCCATTCCTGGTGTGATCCCGGCCCTGTTCCTGGTGTGATCCAGACCCCATTCCTGGTGTGATCCCAGCTCCATCCCTGGTGTGATCCCAGCCCCATCCCTGGTGTGATCCCGGCTCCATTCCTGGTGTGATCCCAGCTCCATTCCTGGTGTGATCCCGGCTCCATTCCTGGTGTGATCCCAGCTCCATCCCTGGTGTGATCCCAGCTCCATCCCTGGTGTGATCCCAGCCCCATCCCTGGTGTGATCCCAGCTCCATCCCTGGTGTGATCCCAGCTCCATCCCTGGTGTGATCCCAGCTTCATTCCTGGTGTGATCCCGGCCCCATTCCTGGTGTGATCCCAGCTCCATCCCTGGTGTGATCCCAGCTCCATCCCTGGTGTGATCCCAGCCCCGTTCCTGGTGTGATCCCAGCTCCATTCCTGCTGTGATCCCGGCTCCATTCCTGGTGTGATCCCAGCTCCATCCCTGGTGTGATCCTGACCCCATTCCTGGTGTGATCCCAGCCCCGTTCCTGGTGTGATCCCAGCTCCATCCCTGGTGTGATCCCAGCCCCGTTCCTGGTGTGATCCCAGCTCCATCCCTGGTGTGATCCCAGCTCCATCCCTGCTGTGATCCCAGCTCCATCCCTGGTGTGATCCCAGCCCCGTTCCTGGTGTGATCCCAGCTCCATCCCTGATGTGATCCCAGCCCCGTTCCTGGTGTGATCCCAGCCCCATCCCTGGTGTGATCCCAGCTCCATCCCTGGTGTGATCCCAGCTCCATCCCTGGTGTGATCCCAGCCCCGTTCCTGGTGTGATCCCAGCTCCATCCCTGGTGTGATCCCGGCTCCATTCCTGGTGTGATCCCAGCTCCATCCCTGGTGTGATCCCAGCTCCATCCCTGGTGTAATCCCGGCTCCATCCCTGGTGTGATCCCAGCTCCATCCCTGGTGTGATCCCAGCCCCATCCCTGGTGTGATCCCAGCTCCATCCCTGCTGTGATCCCAGCTCCATCCCTGGTGTGATCCCAGCCCCGTTCCTGGTGTGATCCCAGCTCCATCCTGGTGTGATCCCAGCCCCATTCCTGGTGTGATCCCAGCTCCATTCCTGGTGTGATCCCAGCCCCGTTCCTGGTGTGATCCCAGCCCCGTTCCTGGTGTGATCCCGGCCCCGTTCCTGGTGTGATCCCAGCTCCATCCCTGGTGTGATCCCAGCTCCATCCCTGGTGTGATCCCAGCTCCATCCCTGGTGTGATCCCAGCTCCATTCCTGGTGTGATCCCAGCTCCATTCCTGGTGTGATCCCAGCTCCATTCCTGGTGTGATTCCCCAGCTCCATCCCTGGTGTGATCCCAGCTCCATCCCTGGTGTGATCCCAGCTCCATCCCTGGTGTGATCCCAGCCCCGTTCCTGGTGTGATCCCAGCTCCATTCCTGGTGTGATCCCAGCTCCATCCCTGGTGTGATCCCAGCCCTGTTCCTGGTGTGATCCCAGCTCCATTCCTGGTGTGATCCCAGCTCCATCCCTGGTGTGATCCCAGCTCCATTCCTGGTGTGATCCCAGCTCCATCCCTGGTGTGATCCCAGCCCCATCCCTGGTGTGATCCCAGCTCCATTCCTGGTGTGATCCCAGCTCCATTCCTGGTGTGATCCCAGCTCCATCCCTGGTGTGATCCCAGCCCCATCCCTGGTGTGATCCCAGCTCCATCCCTGGTGTGATCCCAGCTCCATTCCTGGTGTGATCCCAGCTCCATCCCTGGTGTGATCCCAGCCCCATCCCTGGTGTGATCCCAGCTCCATTCCTGGTGTGATCCCAGCCCCATTCCTGGTGTGATCCCAGCCCCATCCCTGGTGTGATCCTGACCCCATCCCTGGTGTGATCCCAGCTCCATCCCTGGTGTGATCCCAGCCCCATCCCTGGTGTGATCCCAGCTCCATTCCTGGTGTGATCCCAGCTCCATCCCTGGTGTGATCCCAGCCCCATCCCTGGTGTGATCCCAGCTCCATTCCTGGTGTGATCCCAGCTCCATTCCTGGTGTGATCCCAGCTCCATCCCTGGTGTGATCCCAGCCCCATCCCTGGTGTGATCCCAGCTCCATCCCTGGTGTGATCCCAGCTCCATTCCTGGTGTGATCCCAGCTCCATCCCTGGTGTGATCCCAGCCCCATCCCTGGTGTGATCCCAGCTCCATTCCTGGTGTGATCCCAGCCCCATTCCTGGTGTGATCCCAGCTCCATCCCTGGTGTGATCCCAGCTCCATCCCTGGTGTGATCCCAGCCCCATCCCTGGTGTGATCCCAGCTCCATCCCTGGTGTGATCCCAGCTCCATCCCTGGTGTGATCCCAGCCCCGTTCCTGGTGTGATCCCGGCCCCGTTCCTGGTGTGATCCCAGCTCCATTCCTGGTGTGATCCCAGCTCCATTCCTGGTGTGATCCCAGCTCCATTCCTGGTGTGATCCCAGCTCCATTCCTGGTGTGATCCCAGCTCCATCCCTGGTGTGATCCCAGCTCCATCCCTGGTTTGATCCCAGCCCCGTTCCTGATGTGATCCCAGCCCCATCCCTGGTGTGATCCCAGCTCCATCCCTGGTGTGATCCCGGCTCCATCCCTGGTGTGATCCCAGCCCCGTTCCTGGTGTGATCCCAGCTCCATTCCTGGTGTGATCCCAGCTCCATCCCTGGTGTGATCCCAGCTCCATCCCTGGTGTGATCCCAGCCCCGTTCCTGGTGTGATCCCAGCCCTGTTCCTGGTGTGATCCCAGCTCCATCCCTGGTGTGATCCCAGCTCCATCCCTGGTGTGATCCCAGCTCCATCCCTGGTGTGATCCCAGCTCCATCCCTGGTGTGATCCCAGCTCCATTCCTGGTGTGATCCCAGCTCCATCCCTGGTGTGATCCCAGCTCCATCCCTGGTGTGATCCCGGCCCCATCCCTGGTGTGATCCCAGCTCCATTCCTGGTGTGATCCCAGCCCCGTTCCTGGTGTGATCCCAGCTCCATTCCTGGTGTGATCCCAGCTCCATCCCTGGTGTGATCCCAGCTCCATCCCTGGTGTGATCCCAGCTCCATCCCTGGTGTGATCCCAGCTCCATTCCTGGTGTGATCCCAGCTCCATCCCTGGTGTGATCCCAGCTCCATCCCTGGTGTGATCCCGGCCCCATCCCTGGTGTGATCCCTGCTCCATTCCTGCTCCTATCCCAGCTCCATCCCTGGTGTGATCCCGGCTCCATCCCTGGTGTGATCCCAGCTCCATCCCTGGTGTGATCCCAGCCCCGTTCCTGGTGTGATCCCAGCCCCGTTCCTGGTGTGATCCCAGCCCCATCCCTGGTGTGATCCCAGCCCCGTTCCTGGTGTGATCCCAGCCCCGTTCCTGGTGTGATCCCGGCCCCGTTCCTGGTGTGATCCCAGCTCCATCCCTGGTGTGATCCCAGCTCCATCCCTGGTGTGATCCCAGCTCCATTCCTGGTGTGATCCCGGCCCTGTTCCTGGTGTGATCCAGACCCCATTCCTGGTGTGATCCCAGCTCCATCCCTGGTGTGATCCCAGCCCCATCCCTGGTGTGATCCCGGCTCCATTCCTGGTGTGATCCCAGCTCCATTCCTGGTGTGATCCCGGCTCCATTCCTGGTGTGATCCCAGCTCCATCCCTGGTGTGATCCCAGCTCCATCCCTGGTGTGATCCCAGCCCCATCCCTGGTGTGATCCCAGCTCCATCCCTGGTGTGATCCCAGCTCCATCCCTGGTGTGATCCCAGCTTCATTCCTGGTGTGATCCCGGCCCCATTCCTGGTGTGATCCCAGCTCCATCCCTGGTGTGATCCCAGCTCCATCCCTGGTGTGATCCCAGCCCCGTTCCTGGTGTGATCCCAGCCCCGTTCCTGGTGTGATCCCAGCTCCATTCCTGGTGTGATCCCAGCCCCGTTCCTGGTGTGATCCCAGCTCCATTCCTGGTGTGATCCCAGCCCCGTTCCTGGTGTGATCCCAGCCCCATTCCTGCTGTGATCCCAGCTCCATCCCTGGTGTGATCCCAGCTCCGTTCCTGGTGTGATCCCAGCCCCGTTTCCTGGTGTGATCCCAGCCCCGTTCCTGGTGTGATCCCAGCCCCATCCCTGGTGTGATCCCGGCCCCGTTCCTGGTGTGATCCCAGCTCCATCCCTGGTGTGATCCCAGCTCCATCCCTGGTGTGATCCCAGCTCCATCCCTGGTGTGATCCCAGCCCCATCCCTGGTGTGATCCCGGCCCCGTTCCTGGTGTGATCCCAGCTCCATTCCTGGTGTGATCCCCAGCCCCGTTCCTGGTGTGATCCCAGCCCCATTCCTGCTGTGATCCCGGCTCCATTCCTGGTGTGATCCCAGCTCCATCCCTGGTGTGATCCCCAGCTCCATTCCTGGTGTGATCCCAGCTCCATCCCTGGTGTGATCCCGGCCCCATTCCTGGTGTGATCCCAGCCCCATCCCTGGTGTGATCCCAGCCCCGTTCCTGGTGTGATCCCAGCCCAATCCCTGGTGTGATCCAGCCCCATTCCTGCTCCTATCCCAGCCCCATTCCTGCTCCTATCCCAGCTCCATTCCTGTCCCAGTTCCATTGCCAGTGCCATCCCAGCAGCATTTCCAGCATTGTTCCTGGTGCCACCCTGTTCCCATTTTCCCTTTCCCCCATTCCCATTTTCCCATTCCCATTTTCCCATTCCCATTTTCCCCTGCTCCCATTCCCTCATTTTTCCACCCCATCTCTCTGCAGGCGTGTTGGGGCCGTGCCATTCCCGTTCCCATTCCAATTTTCCCCTGTTTCCGTTCCCATTTTCCCCCATTTTCCCGTCTCTCTGCAGGCGCCCCGGTGCTGTTCCCATTTCCCCATTTTCCCCATTTTCCCCTTTTCCCCTTTTCCCATTTTTCCCCTTTTCCTCCTTTTCCCCATTTCCCCATTTCCCCATTTCCCCATTTCCTATTCCCCATTTTTCCCCCATTTTTCCCCATTTTTCCCCATTTTCCCTTTTTCCCATTTTCCCCATTCCCCATTATTTCCCCATTATTTTCCCATCATTTCCCATTATTTTCCCATCATTTCCCATCATTTCCCCATCATTTCCCATCATTCCATCATTTCCCATTATTCCCCATCATTTCCCATTATTTCCCCATTATTTCCCATTATTCCCCATTATTCCCCATCATTTCCCCATTATTTCCCCATTCCCCATTATTTTCCCCATCATTCCCCATTATTTCCCATTATTTCCCATCATTTCCCATTATTTTCCCATCATTTCCCATCATTCCCCATCATTTCCCCATTTCCCCCATTTCCCATTTCCCCATTTTCCCCATTTCCCATTATTTTCCCATTTCCCCATTTTTCCCATTATTTCCCCATTATTTATTTTCCCATCATTTCCCACCATTTCCCATTATTTATTTTCCCATTATTTATTCCCCACCATCCCCCATCATTCCCCGTTCCATTTCTCTCCCGTCTCCCCGCAGGCGCCCCGGTGCCGTTCCCATGTCCCCATTTTCTCCATTTTCCCCATTTTCCCCTTTTCCCATTATTTCCCTATTTCCCATTATTTCCCTATTTCCCATTATTTCCCCATTATTCCCCATTTCCCATTATTTCCCATTTCCCATTATTTTCCCCATTTTCCCCATTTTCCCCATTTCCTATTTCCCCATTTTCCCCATTTCCCATTATTTCCCCATTTCCCATTATTTTCCCATTTCCCCATTTTCCCCCATTTCCCATTATTTTCCCCATTTCCCCCATTTCCCCATTTCCCATTATTTTCCCCATTTCCCCCATTTCCCATTTCCCCATTTCCCCATTTTCCCCCATTTCCCATTATTTTCCCCATTTCCCCCATTTTCCCCATTTCCCATTATTTTCCCCATTTCCCCATTTTCCCCATTTTCCCCATTTCCCATTATTTTCCCCCATTTCCCCATTTTCCCCCATTTCCCATTATTTTCCCCTTTCCCCATTTTCCCCATTTTTCCCATCATTTCCCATTATTTCCCATTATTTCCCCATTTCCCATTATTTATTTTCCCATTATTTATTCCCGTTCCATTTCTCTCCCGTCTCCCCCGCAGGCCGCCCCGGTGCCGTTCCCATTTCCCCATTTCCCATTATTTATTTTCCCATCATTTCCCATTATTTATCCCCCATCATTCTCCCCGCAGGCGCCCCGGTGCCGTTCCCATTTCCCCATTTTCCCATTATTTCCCCATTTCCCATTATTTATTTCCCCATTATTTATTTTCCCATTATTTATCCCCCATCATTCCCCCCGCAGGCGCCCCGGTGCCGTTCCCGTGCCCGGCGCACCCGGCGCTGCCGCTGTCGCTGTTCTGCGGCGCCTGCGACGCCCTCACCCTGCCGCGATTGTCACCTGGGCGCCCACCGCGACCACCCGTGAGTGCCGCCCCTCCTTAGCGCTAATTGGCGCTAATTAGCGCCGCCCCTCGTTAGCGCTAATTAGCGCCGCCCGCCAGCGGGATCCGGGGCAACGAATGGGAACGGGTCTGGGGGAGTGAAAGGGCACCTGCCCAGCCAGGCCGCTCTTAATTGATTAATTACTTGATTAGTTAATTAGTTATTTGATTGATTAGTTAGTTGATTAATTGATTAATTAACCCGGAGCTGGCCCGCGGGTTAATTCCTCTCGTTAATGAATTACTGATTTTATAAACAAAGCTCGTTAGTTGGGCGGGTGCTGAAGGGTCGAGAAAGGTGTGAGAGTTAATTAGTTAATTAGTTATTTGATTGATTGATTAATTAATTAATTAGTTATTTAATTAATTAGTTAATTAGTTATTTGATTGATTGATTAATTAGTTATTTAATTAATTAGTTAATTACTTGATTGATTAATTAACCCAGAGCTGGCCCGCGGGTTAATTCCTCTCGTTAATCAATTACTGATTTTATAAACCAAGCTCGTTAGTTGGGCGGGTGCTGAAGGGTTGAGAAGGGTGTGAGAGTTAATTACTTAATTAGTTATTTGATTGATTGATTAGTTATTTGATTGATTAATTAGTTATTTGCTTGATTAATTAGCTGATTGATTGATTAATTACTTGATTGATTAATTAACCCGGAGCTGGCCCGCGAGTTAATTCCTCTCGTTAATGAATTACTGATTTTATAAACCATGCTCGTTAGTTGGGCGGGTGCTGAAGGGTTGAGAAGGGTGTGAGAGTTAATTACTTAATTAGTTATTTGATTGATTGATTAGTTATTTGATTGATTAATTACTTGATTGATTAATTAACCCGGAGCTGGCCCGTGGGTTAATTCCTCTCGTTAATGAATTACTGATTTCATAAACAAAGCTCGTTAGTTGGGCGGGTGCTGAAGGGTCGAGAAAGGTGTGAGAGTTAATTACTTAATTAGTTATTTGATTGATTGATTAATTAGTTAATTAGTCATTTGATTGATTGATTAATTAGTTAATTAGTTATTTGATTAATTAGTTAATTAGTTATTTGATTAATTAGTTAATTATTTGATTGATTAATTAACCCGGAGCTGGCCCGCGAGTTAATTCCTCGCGGTGTGAGAGTTAATTAGTTAATTAGTTATTTGATTGATTAGTTATTTGATTGATTACTTGATTGATTGATTAATTAACCTGGAGCTGGCCATTTTAGGTGAGATCTAACGGAATTTAATTAATTAACAATTAAGTGTCAGAATCTGTTACCTGGAGCGTCTCGTTAAGTAAAACCCATTAATCCACTCACCAGGTTAATTAGCTAATTGATGCCTAATGAGGATTAGTTCGCTTGTTAATGGTTAATGAGTCTATGAGCTTAATTATCCTTTTCTCCTCCCCCCTTTTTCCCCCCTTTTTTCCCCCTTTTTCCCCCCTTTTTTCCCTTTTTCCCCCTTTTTTCCCCTTTTTCCCCCTTTTTCCCCCTTTTTCCCCTTTTTCCCTTTTTTCCCTTTTTTCCCTTTTTTCCCTTTTTTCCCCTTTTTCCCCTTTTTCCCCTTTTTTCCCTTTTTTTCCCTTTTTTCCCTTTTTTCCCTTTTTTCCCTTTTTCCCCTTTTTTCCCCTTTTTTTCCCCTTTTTTCCCCTTTTTCCCCTTTTTTCCCCTTTTTCTCCCCTTTTTCCCTTTTTCCCCTTTTTCCCCCTTTTTCCCCTTTTTTCCCCTTTTTCCCCTTTTTCCCCTTTTTCCCCTTTTTTCCCCTTTTTTCCCTTTTTTCCCCCTTTTTTCCCTTTTTCCCCCTTTCCCCCCCCTTTTTCCCCTTTTTCCCCTTTTTCCCCTTTTTCCCCTTTTTCCCCCTTTTTCCCCTTTTCCCCCTTTTCCCCCCTTTCCCCCCTTTTTTTCCCTTTTTTTCCCTTTTTTCCCTTTTTTCCCTTTTTTCCCTTTTTTCCCTTTTTCCCCTTTTTCCCCTTTTTTCCCCTTTTTCCCTTTTTCCCCCTTTTTCCCCTTTTATCCATTTCCCATTTTTCCTTTCCTGCTTTTCCCTTTTTCATTTTCTCCCTCCTTTTCCGCTCTTTCCTGTCCCTTTCCCCTCTTCCCCTCCCTCTCATTCTCCCTCTCTTTTCCCCCCGTTTCTCCCATTTTCCCGTTTCTCCCCGTTCCCACCCCGTCTCCCTGTTTTCCCCCCGTTTTTCCCCATTTCTCCCCATTCTTCCCCCTATTTCCCCGCATTTCTCCCCATGTTTTCCTCATTTCTCCCCATGTTTTCCCCATTTCTCTCCCGTTATTTCCTCATTTCTCCCCATGTTTTCCCCATTTCTCCCCATGTTTTCCCCATTTCTCCCCATGTTTTCCTCATTTCTCCCCGTTTTTCCCCATTTCTCCCCGTTTTCCCCCATTTCTCTCCCGTTATTTCCCCGTTTTTCCCTGTTCTCCCCCCGTTCTCCCCGTTATTTCCCCGTTATTTCCCCGTTTTTCCCTGTTCTCCCCCCGTTCTCCCCGTTATTTCCCCGTTATTCCCCCCGTTTCTCCCTGTTATTTTCGGAATTCTTCCCCATTTCTTCCCATTTTCTCCCCATTTCTACCCCATTTTTTCCTCCCCTTTCCCCCGTTATTTCCCATCATTCCCTGTTATTCCCCGTTATCCCCCCGTCATTCCCTCTTATCCCCCCGTTATTCCCGGTTATCCCCCGTTATCCCCCCGTTATCCCTCCGTTTTCTCCCCATTATTTCCCCATTTCCCTCCGTTATTTCCCCGTTATCTCCCGTTATCCCCCCGTTATTCCCCATTATTCCCGGTTATCCCCCCCTGTTATCCCCCCGTTATTCCCCATTATCCCCCCATTATCCCCCCCATTTCCCCCCGTTATTCCCTGTTTTCTCCCCATTACTTCCCCATTCCCCCCGTTATCCCCCGTTATTCCCCCATTATCCCCCCGTTATCCTCCGTTATTCCCCGTTATTTCCCCCTGTTATCCCCGGTTATTCCCCGTCATCCCCCCGTTATTCCTCCCTGTTATTCCCGGTTATCCCCGGTCATCCCCCCGTGTTATTTCCCCCCGTTATCCCCCCGTTATTCCTCCCTGTTATTCCCCGGTTATCCCCGGTCATCCCCCCGTGTTATTTCCCCCCGTTATCCCCCCGTTATTTCCCCCTGTTATTCCCGGTTATTCCCCGTTATCCCCCGTCATTCCCGGTTATCCCCCCGTTATTCCCGGTCATTCCCCCGTTATTTCCCCCCGTTATCCCCCGTTATTCCTCCCCGTTATTCCTGGTTATTCCCGGTTATCCCCCCCGTTATCCCCCCGTTATTCCCGGTTATCCCCGGTTATTCCCGGATTATCCCCCCCTTATTCCCGGGTTATTCCCGGTTATCCCCCCGTTATCTCCCCCCGTTATCTCCCCCCGTTATCCCCCCGTTATTCCCGGTCATTCCCCGTTATTCCCGGTCATTCCCCGTTATCCCTCCCCGTTATCCCCCGGTTATTCCCCGTTATCCCCCCGTTATTCCTGGTTCTCCCCCCCCGGTTATTCCCCGTTATCCCCCCGTTATTCCTGGTTCTCCCCCCGTTATTTCCCCCGTTATCCCCCTGTCATTCCCCGTTATTCCCGGTTATCCCCCCGTTATTTATCTCCCTCCGTTATTCCCCGTTGTCCCCCCGTTATTCCCGGTCATTCCCCGTTATTTCCCCCCCGTTATCCCCCCGTTATTCCTCCCTGTTATTCCTGGTTATTCCTGGTTATCCCCCCGTTGTCCCCCCGTTATTCCCGGTTATCCCCCCGTTATTATCTCCCCCCCGTTATTCCCGGTTATTCCCGGTTATCCCCCCGTCATTCCCGGTTATCCCCCCGTTATTCCCGGTTATCCCCCCGTTATCCCTCCCCGTTATCCCTCCGTTATTCCCGGTTATCCCCCCGTTATCCCCCGGTTATTCCCCGTTATTCCCGGTTATCCCCCCATTATTCCCGGTCATTCCCGGTTATTCCTGGTTATTCCCGGTTATCCCCCCGGTCATTCCCGGTTATCCCCCCGTTACTCCCGGTCATTCCCGGTTATTCCCGGTTATCCCCCCGTTATTATCTCTTCCCGGTTATTCCCGGTTATCCCCCCGTTATTCCCGGTTATTCCCGTTATTCCCCCGTTATTCCCGGTTATTCCCCGTTATCCCCCCGTTATTTCCCCCCATTATCCCCCCGTCATTCCCGGTTATTCCCGGTCATTCCCGGTCATTCCCGGTTATCCCCCCCGTTATCCCCCCGTTATTCCCGGTTATTCCCGGTTATCCCCCCGTTATTCCCCGTTATTCCTGGTCATTCCCGGTTATTCCCGGTTATCCCCCCGTCATTCCCGGTCATTCCCGGTCATTCCCGGTTATCCCCCTGTTATCCCCGGTCATTCCCGGTCATTCCCGGTTATCCCCCCGTTATTTCCCCCCGTTATTCCCGGTCATTCCCGGTCATTCCCGGTTATTCCCGGTTATTCCCCCGTTATCCCCGGTCATTCCCGGTCATTCCCGGTTATCCCCCCGTCATTCCCGGTTATCCCCCCGTTATCCCCGGTCATTCCCGGTTATCCCCCGGTCATTCCGGTCATTCCCGTTATCCCCCCCGCAGCTCCCAGCCGCTGGAGGACGCCGTGCGCCAGCAGCGCTCCCTCCTGGCCGCGCTGGTGCAGCGCCTGGGCGACAAGCACGCCGCGCTGCAGCGCTGCACCCGGGGACCTGCGCGGCCTCGTGAGTGTCCCCCAAGTGTCCCCGGGGTCCCCAAAGTGTCCCCAAGTGTCCCCAGTGTCCCCTCAGTGTCCCCACAGTGTCCCCCCATGTCCCCAGTGTCCCCAAGTGTCCCCAGTGTCCCCACAATGTCCCCACAGTGTCCCCTCAGTGTCCTCACTGTCCCCACTGTCCCCAGTGTTCCCCAGTGTCCCAAGTGTCCCCCACAGTGTCCCCAGTGTCCCCAGTGTCCCCATTGTCCCCTGACCCCCCAATGTCCCCAGTGTTCCCCCCAGTGTGTCCCCAGGTGCCCTCAATGTCCCCAGTGTCCCCCCACTGTCCCCCAATGTCCCCCCAGTTTCCCCTCATGTCCCCAGTGTCCCCCAGTGTCCCCACAGTGTCCCCTCATGTCCCCAGGGTCCCCCAGTGTCCCCAAGTGTCCCCAGGGTCCCCAAGTGTCCTCACAGTGTCCCCCTCATGTCCCCACAGTGTCCCCAGTGTCCCCTCATGTCCCCTCATGTCCCCAGGGTCCCCAAGTGTCCCCAGTGTCCCCCGGTGTCCCCAGTGTCCCCCAGTGTCCCCACAGTGTCCCCACAGTGTCCCCTCATGTCCCCAGTGTCCCCAGTGTCCCCAGTGTCCCCTCAGTGTCCCACAGTGTCCCCAAGTGTCCCCAAGTGTCCCCACAGTGTCCCCCAAGTGTCCCCAAAGTGTCCCCAAAGTGTTCCCCAAGTGTCCCCCAGTGTCCCCACAGTGTGTCCCCAGTGTCCCCCAGTGTCCCCCAGTGTCCCCAAGTGTCCCCAGTGTCCCCTCATGTCCCCAGTGTCCCCAGTGTCCCCAAGTGTCCCCAAGTGTCCCCTCAGTGTGTCCCCCAGTGTCCACAGGGTCCCCAAGTGTCCCCACAGTGTCCCCAAGTGTCCCCCAGTGTCCCCCTCAGTGTGTCCCCAGTGTCCCCAAGTGTCCCCCCCACTGTGCCCAGTGTCCCACAGTGTCCCCCAGTGTCCCCAGTGTGTCCCCAGTGTCCCCAGGTGCCCTCAATGTCCCCAGTGTCCCCAGTGTCCCCCAAGTGTCCTCTGACCCCCCAGTGTCCCCACAGTGTCCCCACAGTGTCCCCCACAGTGTCCCCACAGTGTCCCCAAGTGTCCCCAAGTGTCCCCTCATGTCCCCCGGTGTCCCCAGGTGTCCCCAGTGTCCCCAAGTGTGTCCCCAGTGTCCCCTCAGTGTCCCCAAGTGTCCCCAAGTGTCCCC
This sequence comes from Delichon dasypus, assembly GCA_037837765.1. Lineage (NCBI taxonomy): Eukaryota > Metazoa > Chordata > Aves > Passeriformes > Hirundinidae > Delichon > Delichon dasypus. The sequence continues at coordinate 145,462 of JBBAXF010000084.1, read as the reverse complement.
AGGGGTCCCCAAGTGTCCCCACAGTGTCCCCAAGTGTCCCCAGTGTCCCCTCAGTGTGTCCCCCAGGGTCCCCACTGTCCCCCAGCATCCCCAGTGTCCCAGTGTCCCAAAGTGTCCCCAATGTCCCAAGTGTCCCCAAGTGTCCCCAAGTGTCCCCACAGTGTACCCAGTGTCCCCCACAGTGTCCCCAGTGTCCCCAAGTGTGTCCCCAGTGTCCCCAGTGTCCCCCAGTGTCCCCACAGTGTCCCCTCAGTGTCCCCAAGTGTCCCCACAGTGTGTCCCCAGTGTCCCCAGTGTCCCCTCAGTGTCCCCCAGTGTCCCCCAGTGTCCCCCAGTGTCCCCCCGTCCCCGGTGTCCCCAAAGTGTCCCCACAGTGTCCCCAGGTGTCCCCAAGTGTCCCCAGGTGTCCCCAGTGTCCCTAAGTGTCCCCAGTGTCCCCAAGTGTCCCCAGTGTCCCCCAGTGTCCCCAAGTGTCCCCAGTGTCCCCAAGTGTCCCCAGTGTCCCCAGTGTCCCCAGTGTCCCTAAGTGTCCCCAGTGTCCCCAAGTGTCCCCAGTGTCCCCAGTGTCCCCAAGTGTCCCCAGGGTCCCCCAGTGTCCCCCCATGACCCCAGTGTCCCCAAGTGTCCCCAGTGTCCCCTCATGTCCCCAGTGTCCCCAAGTGTCCCCAAGTGTCCCCTCAGTGTGTCCCCAGGGTCCCCAGGGTCCCCGGTGTCCCCAAGTGTCCCCAGTGTCCCCAGGGTCCCCAAGTGTCCCCAGGTGTCCCCAGGCATCCCCAGCTGTCCCCAAGTGTCCCCCAGGTGTCCCCAAGTGTCCCCAGCTGTCCCCAGGTGCCCCCAAGTGTCCCCAGTGTCCCCCAGCTGTCCCCAGCTGTCCCCAGGTGTCCCCAGGTGCCCCCAGGTGTCCCCAGCTGTCCCAGGTGTCCCCAGTGTCCCCAATGTCCCCAGTGTCCCCAAGTGTCCCCAAGTGTCCCCAAGTGTCCCCCACAGTGTACCCAGTGTCCCCACAGTGTCCCCAGTGTCCCCAAGTGTGTCCCCAGTGTCCCCAGTGTCCCCCAGTGTCCCCACAGTGTCCCCACAGTGTGTCCCCAAGTGTGTCCCCCAGTGTCCCCAGTGTCCCCCAGTGTCCCCCACAGTGTCCCCAGTGTCCCCAGTGTCCCCAGTGTCCCCAGTGTCCCCAGTGTCCCCCAGTGTCCCCACAGTGTCCCCACAGTGTCCCCCTCAGTGTCCCCAAGTGTCCCCACAGTGTCCCCAAGTGTCCCCACAGTGTGTCCCCAGTGTCCCCAGTGTCCCCAGTGTCCCCTCAGTGTCCCACAGTGTCCCCAAGTGTCCCCAAGTGTCCCCCCAGTGTCCCCAATGTCCCCAGTGTCCCCAAGTGTCCCCACAGTGTCCCCACAGTGTGTCCCCAGTGTCCCCAGTGTCCCCGGGGTCCCCAAAGTGTCCCACAGTGTCCCCACAGTGTCCCCAAGTGTCCCCAAGTGTCCCCCCAGTGTCCCCAGTGTCCCCCAATGTCCCCACTGTCCCCACTGTCACCAGTGTTCCCCAGTGTCCCCCCAGTGTCCCCAAGTGTCCCCAGGTGTCCCCAGTGTCCCTAAGTGTCCCCAGTGTCCCCAAGTGTCCCCAGTGTCCCCAGTGTCCCCAAGTGTCCCCCAGGTGTCCCCAGTGTCCCTAAGTGTCCCCAGTGTCCCCCAAGTGTCCCCAGGTGTCCCCAGTGTCCCCAGTGTCCCTAAGTGTCCCCAGTGTCCCCAAGTGTCCCCAGTGTCCCCCAGTGTCCCCAGTGTCCCTAAGTGTCCCCAGTGTCCCCAAGTGTCCCCAGTGTCCAGTGTCCCAGTGTCCCCTCATGTCCCCAGTGTCCCCCAGTGTCCCCAAGTGTCCCCCAAGTGTCCCCTCAGTGTGTCCCCAGTGTCCACAGGGTCCCCAAGTGTCCCCACAGTGTCCCCAAGTGTCCCCCAGTGTCCCCAGGGTCCCCAGGGTCCCCAATGTCCCCACAGTGTCCCCAAGTGTCCCCCCAATGTCCCCAGGGTCCCCACAGTGTCCCCACAGTGTCCCCTGTGTCCCCAAAGTGTCCCCAAGTGTCCCAGTGTCCCCAGGTGTCCCCAGTGTCCCCCAGTGTCCCCAGTGTCCCCAGGGTCCCCAGGGTCTCCAGTGTCCCCACAGTGTCCCCCCAGTGTCCCCCAGTGTCCCAAGTGTCCCCAAGTGTCCCCACCAGTGTCCCCCAGTGTCCCCCAGTGTCCCCAGTGTTCCCCAGTGTCCCCCAGTGTCCCCCCATGGACCCCAAGTGTCCCCAAGTGTCCCCAAGTGTCCCCACAGTGTCCCCAGTGTCCCCACAGTGTCCCCACAGTGTCCCCCAGTGTCCCCCAGTGTCCCCCCGGTGTCCCCTCATGTCCCCAGTGTCCCCTCATGTCCCCAGTGTCCCCTCATGTCCCCAGCGTCCCCAGTGTCCCCTGACCCCCCAATGTCCCCAGTGTTCCCCCAGTGTGTCCCCAGTGTCCCCACTGTCCCCACTGTCCCCCAGCCATCCCCAATGTCCTGTCCCCAGTGTCCCCAGTGTCCCCCCATGACCCCAGTGTCCCCAAGTGTCCCCAGGGTCCCCACAGTGTCCCCCAGTGTCCCCAGTGTCCCCCACTGTCTCCCCAGTGTGTCCCCAAGTGTCCCCAGGGTCCCCAGTGTGTCCCCAGTGTCCACAGTGTCCCCAAGTGTCCCCAAGTGTCCCCTCAGTTTGTCCCAAGTGTCCCCAAGTGTCCCCAAGTGTCCCCAGGGTCCCCACAGTGTCCCCAAGTGTCCCCAGGGTCCCCCCAGTGTCCCCAAGTGTCCCACAGTGTCCCCACAGTGTCCCCAAGTGTCCCCAGGGTCCCCAGGGTCCCCAAGTGTCCCCACAGTGTCCCCAAAGTGTCCCCGGGGTCCCCAAGTGTCCCCCAGTGTCCCCAAGTGTCCCCAAGTGTGTCCCCAATGTCCCCACAGTGTCCCCACAGTGTCCCCACTGTCCCCAATGTCCCCCAATGTCCCCAATGTCCCTCCAGTGTCCCCCAGTGTCCCCATTGTCCCCAGTGTCCCCCCAATGTCCCCAGTGTCCTCCTCGTGTCCCCCCACTGTCCCCACTGTCCCCACTGTCCTCAGTGTCCTCAGTGTCCCCTCATGTCCCCACTGTCCCCCCCAGTGTCCCCACTGTCCCCACTGTCCCCAGTGTCCCCAATGTCCCCAGTGTCCCCTATATCCCCACTGTCCCCCACTGTCCCCCGTGTCCCCCCCCAGTGTCCCCACTGTCCCCACTGTCCCCCGTGTCCCCCCCCCAGTGTCCCCTGTGTCCCCGCTGTCCCCTGACCCCGTGTGCCCCACTGTCCCCCCCCGCTGTCCCCACTGTCCCCCGTGTCCCCCCCCTGTGTCCCCACTGTCCCCCCGATGTCCCCACTGTCCCCCGTGTCCCCCCCCTGTGTCCCCGCTGTCCCCGTGTCCCCCCCGTGTCCCTGCTGTCCCCTGACCCCGTGTCCCCGCTGTCACCTGACCCCGTGTCCCCCCGTGTCCCCGCTGTCCCCACTGTCCCCCCATGTCCCCGCTGTCCCCGCTGTCCCCGTGTCCCCGCTGTCCCCTGACCCCGTGTCCCCCCCGTGTCCCCGCTGTCCCCTGACCCCGTGTCCCCCCGTGTCCCCACTGTCCCCGTGTCCCCCCCGTGTCCCCGCTGTCCCCAATGTCCCCGTGTCCCCGCAGCCTGCGGCGGGTGTCGGACGCGCAGAAGCGGCTGCAGGTGGAGGTGAAGATGGCCGTGCTGCAGGTCATGAAGGAGCTCAACAAGCGCGGCAAGGCGCTGCTGGGCGACGCCCAGGTCAGATTTTGGGGTCCCCCCCCGGTTTTGGGGGGGTTTTTTGGTTTTTTTTTGCATTTTTGGCGTTTTTCCTGGCGGGGTTTGGGGGGCGTTTCGGGGCTGGAATCACGGGAAAAGCCCCAAAAGCGGCTGGAACATCCTAAGGAAAAGGGATTGACCTGGAAATGGGAGCGCGGGTGAGGCGGGACCCCGAAATCCGGAGCTGGGGGAACCCCAAAATGTGAATTTGGGGAGGAAACAACCCCAAAATCTGGATCTGGGAACTGGGGGAGCCCCAAAATGGAATTTGGGGAAAAAAACAACCCCAAAATTTGGATCTGGGAACTGGGAGAACCCCAAAATGTGAATTTGGGGAGGAAACAACCCCAGAATTTGGATCTGGGAACTGGGGGAGCCCCAAAATGGGAATTTGGGGAGGAAACAACCCCAGAATTTGGATCTGGAACTGGGGGAGCCCCAAAATGTGAATTTGGGGGGGAAACAACCCCAAAATTTGGATCTGGGAACTGGAGAAATCCTGAAATGTGGAGTTTAGGAACCCAAAATGTGGATTTTTGGGACGGGGAGCCCTAAAATTTGGATCTTGGGAACCCCAGAATGTGGAGCTTTGGGAAGGGGAGCCCCAAAATTTGGATCTGGGAAGTGGAGAAATCCCGAAATGTGGAGTTTTGGGAAGGGGAGCCCCAAAATTGACAGAGGGAACCCAAAATTTGAGCCTGGGAGATCCAAAATGTGAATTTGGGAAGGAAAAAACCGGAAAATTTGGATCTGGGAAGTGAAAACCCCGAAATGTGGAGTTTGGGAACCCCAAAATGTGGATTTCTGGAAGGGGAGCCCCAAAATTGACAGGGGCAACCCCGAAATTCAGAGCTGGGGAATCCCAAAAATGGGGAATTTTGGAGAGGGAACCCTGAAATGTGAAGGATTTTGGGACAAAAAAAAGGGGATTTTGGGAAAAGGGACCCAAAAATGCGAATTTGGGGAGGGGAGAAACCCCAAAATTTGAATCTGGGAACTGGGGAGCCCCAAAATTGGAGCTGGGGAATCCCAAAACGTGGAGCTTTGGCGAGGGAACCCTGAAATTCGCAGGATTTCGGAGCGAAAAACCCCGGGGATTTTGGGAAAAGGGACCCAAAATGTGGATTTAAGGAGAGGGGTCCCCAAATTTGGAGTTTGGGAATCCCAAAAATGCGAATTTGGGGCGGGAAAAACCCCAAAATTTGGGTCTGGGAACTGGGGGAGCCCCAAAATTTGGATTTCGGGTGCGGGAACCCCAAAATTGGAGCTGGGGAATCCCAAAAATGGGGAATTTTGGAGAGGGAACCCTGAAATGTGAAGGATTTTGGGACAAAAAAATGGGGATTTTGGAAAAGGGACCCAAAATGTGGATTTCTGGGAAGGGGAGCCCCAAAATTGACAGGGGGAACCCCAAAATTTGGAGCTGGGGAATCCCAAAATGTGGAGTTTTTGGAGGGAGAGCCCTGAAATTCGCGGGATTTCGGAGCGAAAAACCCCGGGGATTTTGGGAAAAGGGACCCAAAATGTGAATTTGGGAAGGGAAAAACCCCAAAATTTGAATCTGGGAACTGCGGGAGCCCCAAAATTGGGATTTTGGGTGCGGAAACCCCAAGACTGGAGCTGGGGAATCCCAAAATGGGGAATTTTGGAGAGGGAACCCTGAAATTCGCAGGCTTTCGGAGCGGAAAACCCCGGGGATTTTGGGAAAAAGGGACCCAAAATGCGAATTTGGGGAGGGAGAAACCCCAAAATTTGAATCTGGGAACTGGGGGAGCCCCAAAATTGGGATTTGGGGTGCAGGAACCCCAAGACTGAGCTGGGGAATCCCAAAAATGGGGAATTTTGGCGAGGGAACGGGAACCCTGAAATTCGCAGGATTTTGGAGCAAAAAACCCGGGGATTTTGGGAAAAAGGCCCCCAAAACGTGGATTTCGGATCGGGGGGGATCCCCGAATTGGGGCCGGGGTCGCCCCAAAGCCGCCTGTGCCCGCAGCGCGTCACCGAGGGACGGCGGCAGCGGCTGGAGCGGCAGCAGCGCGCGCTGAGCGGGGCGCAGCGGCTGCACGAGCACGTCCTGCGCTTCGCCGCCCGCGCCCTCGACGGCCCCCACGGCGCCGCCCTGCTGCTCTCCAGGAGGCTGGTGAGGGGCTGCGACACCCCGGGACCCCAAAAACGGCACCTGGGGACACCTGGGAGACCTGGGGACAGCTGGGGACAGCTGGGGACAGCTGGGAGACCTGGGGACAGCTGGGGACAGCTGGGAGACCTGGGGACAGCTGGGGACACCTGGGGACACTTGAGGGCACTTGGGGAGACCTGGGGACACCTGGGGACACCTGGGGACATCTGGGGACGCTTGGGGACACTTGGGGACACCTGGGGACACTTGGGGACACCTGGGGACATCTGGGGACACTTGGGGACACTTGGGGACACTTGGGGACACCTGTCACTGGGATTCTGGCTGTGGTGAGGGGCTGCGACACCCCGGGACCCCGAAAACGGCAGCGGGTGGCACCTGGGGACAGCTGGGGACACCTGGGGACGGCTGGGGACACCTGGGGACACCGGGGGACACTTGGGGACACTTGGGGACACTCGGGGATGCCTGGGGACGGCTGGGGACATCTGGGGACACTGGGGACACCTGGGGACATCTGGGGACACTGGGGACACTTGGGGACACCTGGGGACACTTGAGGGCACTTGGGGGCACCTGGGGACACCGGGGGACACTTGTGTCACTTGTCATCGGGATTCTGGCTGTGGTGAGGGGCTGCGACACCCCGGGACACCCCGAAAAGGGCACCTGGGGACACCTGGGGACACCGGGGGACACCTGGGGACGCTCGGGGACACTTGGGGATGCCTGGGGACACTTGGGGACACCTCGGGACACCTGGGGACACCTGGGGACAGCTGGGGACACTGGGGACAGCTGGGGACAGCTGTGGACACTTGAGGGCACTTGGGGAGACCTGGGGACACCTGGGGACACCTGGGGAGACCTGGGGACAGCTGGGGACACCTGGGGACGCTTGGGGACATTGGGGACACCTGGGGACACCTGTGTCACTTGTCATCGGGATTCTGGCTGTGCTGAGGGGCTGGGACCCCTGGGACCCCCAAAATCCCCCCCGAGCTCCCCAAAAACGGCTCCTCGGGCAGCGGGTGGCACCTGGGGACACCTGGGGACACTTGGGGACACCTGGGGAGACCTGGGGACACTTGTCACCGGGACTCTGGCTGTGGTGAGGGGCTGCGACACCCCGGGACACCCGAAAACGGCAGCGGGTGGCACCTGAGACACCTGGGGACACTTGGGGACAGCTGGGGACACCTGGGGATGCCTGGGGACACTTGGGGACAGCTGGGGACAGCTGGGGACAGCTGGGAGACCTGGGGACACTTGGGGACGCCTGGGGACACCTGGGGACATCTGGGGACAGCTGGGGACACTTGGGGACAGCTGGGGACAGCTGGGGACACCTGGGGACACTGGGGACACTGGGGGACAGCTGGGGACACCTGGGACACCTGGGGACACCTGGGGACACTTGGGGACACCTGTCACTGGGATTCTGGCTGTGGTGAGGGGCTGCGACCCCCCGGGACCCCCGAAAACGGCAGCGGGTGGCACCTGGGGACACCTGGGGACAGCTGGGGACAGCTGGGGACACCTGGGGATGCCTGGGGACACTTGGGGACACCTGGGGACACCTGGGGACAGCTGGGGACACTGGGGAGACCTGGGGACAGCTGGGGACACCTGGGGACACCTGGGGGCACCTGGGGACACCTGGGGACACCTGGGGACACTTGGGGATGCCTGGGGACACTGGGGACAGCTGGGGAGACCTGGGGATGCTTGGGGACACATGGGGGCATCTGAGACACTTGGGGACACTTGGGGACACTTGGGGATGCCTGGGGACACTGGGGACAGCTGGGGACACCTGGGGACACCTGGGGACACCTGGGGACACTTGGGGACGCTTGGGGACACTTGTCACCGGGACTCTGGCTGTGGTGAGGGGCTGCGACACCCCGGGACACCCGAAAAGGGCTGCGGGTGGCACCTGGGACACCTGGGGACAGCTGGGGACACCTGGGGACGCTTGGGGAGACCTGGGGAGACCTGGGGACACTTGGGGACACTTGGGGGGGACACTTGGGGACACCTGGGGATGCTTGGGGACACCTGGGGACACTTGGGGACACTTAGGGACACTTGGGGACACTTGGGTCACAGGGTCTCACCTGGGCTCAGGTGTCCTCCTGTGTCCCATTTTGGGGACTCGGGAGGTGACAGGACTGTCCCCAAGGGTCAGTCTGTCCCCAGGTGTCCCCTGTCCCCAGGTGTCCGTCTGTCCCCAGGTGTCCCCTGTCCCCAGGTGTCCGTCTGTCTGTCCCCAGTGTCAGTCCTGTCCCCAGGTGTCCCCTGTCCCCAGTGTCCGTCTGTCCCCAGTGTCAGTCTGTCCCCAGGTGTCCCCTGTCCCCAGGTGTCCCCTGTCCCCAGGTGTCAGTCTGTCCCCAGTGTCAGTCTGTCCCCAGGTGTCCGTCTGTCCCCAGGTGTCCCCTGTCCCCAGCTGTCAGTCTGTCCCCCAGTGTCAGTCTGTCCCCAGGTGTCAGTCTGTCCCCATGTGTCAGTTTGTCCCCAGTGTCAGTTTGTCCCCATGTGTCAGTCTGTCCCCAGGTGTCCCCTGTCAGGTGTCCGTCTGTCCCCATGTGTCAGTCTGTCCCCAGCTGTCAGTCTGTCCCCATGTGTCAGTCTGTCCCCAGCTGTCAGTCTGTCCCCAGGTGTCAGTTTGTCCCCAGGTGTCCCCTGTCAGGAGGTGTCAGTCTGTCCCCAGTGTCAGTCTGTCCCCAGGTGTCAGTCTGTCCCTAGCTGTCAGTCTGTCCCCATGTGTCAGTCTGTCCCCCAGGTGTCAGTCTGTCCCCAAGGGTCAGTCTGTCCCCAGGTGTCCCCTGTCCCCAGTGTCAGTCTGTCCCCAGCTGTCAGTCTGTCCCTAGGTGTCAGTTTGTCCCCCCGGTGTCCGTCTGTCCCCAGCTGTCCCCTGTCAGGAGGTGTCAGTCTGTCCCCAGGTGTCCCCAGGTGTCCGTCTGTCCCCAGGTGTCCCCTGCTGCCCCGCTGTCCCACGGTGCCGTTGTCCCCTCGGCACCCCGGGGAGGTGACAAAGTGCCACCACCACCACCGTCCCCCTGAGTCCCTCAGTCCCCCGCAGGTGTCCCCTGGGTGTCCCCTGGCTGTGCCACCAGCAGGCAGCGTCCCCACGCGTCCCCCACGTGTCCCCACGTGTCCCCACGCGTCCCCACCGTGTCCCCACGCGTCCCCACATGTCCCCACGCGTCCCCACCGTGTCCCCCACGCGTCCCCACGTGTCCCCACGCATCCCCACGTGTCCCCACGCATCCCCACCGTGTCCCCACGCGTCCCCACCATGTCCCCACTGTGTCCCCACATGTCCCCATGCGTCCCCACCGTGTCCCACACGTCCCCACATGTCCCATCGCATCCCCATGCGTCCCCACGTGTCCCCACTGCATCCCCATGTGTCCCACCATGTCCTCACATGTCCCCACCATGTCCCCACGTGTCCCCACATGTCCCCACCGTGTCCCCACGTGTCCCCACTGTGTCCCCCACATTTCCTCACGTGTCCCCACGCGTCCCCCATGCATCCCCACTGTGTTCCCTCTGCGTCCCCACGTGTCCCCACCCATCCCCACCGTGTCCCCACCATGTCCCCACCATGTCCCCACTGTGTCCCCACCGTGTCCCCACGTGTCCCCACACGTCCCCACCGTGTTTCCACACGTCCCCACGCGTCCCCACGTGTCCCCACCCATCCCCACCGTGTCCCCACATGTCCCCACCGTGTCCCCACACGTCCCCACGTGTCCCCACATGTCCCCACGTGTCCCCACACGTCCCCACGTGTCCCCACGTGTCCCCACATGTCCCCACGTGTCCCCACACATCCCCACGTGTCCCCACGTGTCCCCACATGTCCCCCACGTGTCCCCACGCGTCCCCACGCGTCCCCACGCGTCCCACCGTGTCCCCACATGTCCCCACGTGTCCCCACACGTCCCCACGTGTCCCCACACGTCCCCACGTGTCCCCACGTGTCGCAGATCCACTCGCAGCTGCTCCGGGCGCTCGGGGTCATCGTGGAGCCGCCGGAGCCCCAGGGGGACGTGAGATTCCAGTGGGACCTGCAGGGCTGGACCAAGAGCGCTGAGAGCTTCGGTGAGGGGACACCGGGACACGGGGACATGGGACATGGGAGAGGGGACACGGGGACATGGGGACACGGGAGAGGGGACATGGGAGTGGGGACACGGGGACATGGGGACACGGGAGAGGGGACACGGGGACATGGGGACACGGGAGAGGGGACACGGGAGAGGGGACACGGGATAGGGGACACGGGAGAGGGGACATGGGGACACGGGGACACGGGAGAGGGGACATGGGGACATGGGAGAGGGGACACGGGAGAGGGGACACGGGGACACGGGAGAGGGGGACATGGGGACATGGGGACATGGGGACACCGGAGGGGACACGGGGAGAGGGGACATGGGACATGGGAGAGGGGACACGGGGACACGGGAGAGGGGACACGGGGACATGGGGACACGGGAGAGGACACGGGGACATGGGAGAGGGGACACGGGAGAGGGGACACGGGAGGGGACACAGGGACACGGGAGGGGACACGGGGACATGGGGACACGGGAGAGGACATGGGGACACGGGAGAGGGGACACGGGAGAGGGGACACGGGGACACGGGGACACGGGAGAGGGGACATGGGAGTGGGGACACGGGAGAGGGGACACGGGAGAGGGGACACGGGAGAGGGGACACGGGGACATGGGAGAGGGGACACGGGAGAGGACATGGGAGGGGACACGGGGACACGGGAGAGGGGACACGGGAGAGGGGACACGGGAGAGGACATGGGGACACGGGAGAGGGGACACAGGAGAGGACACGGGAGTGGACATGGGGACACGGGAGAGGACACGGGGGACACGGGAGGGGACATGGGGACACGGGAGAGGGGACACGGGGACATGGGGACACGGGAGAGGGGACACGGGAGGGGACATGGGGACACGGGAGAGGACACGGGGACACGGGAGGGGGGACACGGGAGAGGGGACACGGGGACATGGGGACACGGGAGAGGGGACACACGGGGACACGGGAGGGGACATGGGGACATGGGGACACGGGAGAGGGGACACACGGGGACACGGGAGGGGACACACGGGGACACACGCGGGGACACGGGGACACGGGAGAGGGGACACGGGGACATGGGAGAGGGGACACGGGAGAGGGGACACAGGGACATGGGAGGGGACACGGGGACACGGGGACACGGGAGAGGGGACATGGGAGGGGACACGGGAGGGGACATGGGAGAGGGGACACGGGAGAGGGGACATGGGGACACGGGAGAGGACACGGGAGAGGGGACACGGGGACACGGGAGAGGGGACATGGGGGACACGGGAGGGGACACGGGGACATGGGAGGGGACACAGGAGAGGGGACACGGGAGGGGACATGGGGACATGGGGACACGGGAGAGGGGACACACGGGGACACGGGAGGGGACACACGGGGACACACGCGGGGACACGGGGACACGGGAGAGGGGACACGGGGACACGGGAGAGGACACAGGAGAGGGGACACAGGGACATGGGAGGGGACACACAGGGACACGGGAGGGGACATGGGAGAGGGGACACGGGAGAGGGGACACGGGAGAGGGGACACGGGAGGGGACACGGGGACATGGGAGAGGGGACATGGGAGAGGGGGACATGGGAGAGGGGACACGTGGACATGGGAGAGGGGACATGGGAGAGGGGACATGGGAGAGGACATGGGAGAGGACACGGGAGAGGGGACACGGGAGAGGACACGGGGACATGGGAGAGGGGACACGGGGACATGGGGACACGGGAGAGGACACGGGGACACGGGAGGGGACATGGGAGAGGGGACACGGGGACACGGGAGAGGGGACACGGGAGAGGGGACATGGGGACATGGGGACACGGGGACACAGGAGGGGACACACGGGGACATGGGGACACGGGAGAGGGGACATGGGAGAGGGGACACGGGGACACGGGAGAGGGGACACGGGAGAGGGGACATGGGGACACGGGGACACGGGAGGGGACACACGGGGACATGGGGACACGGGAGAGGGGGACACGGGAGAGGGGACACGGGGACACGGGAGAGGGGACACGGGGGACACGGGAGAGGGGACATGGGAGAGGGGACATGGGGACAGGGGAGAGGGGACAGGGGAGGGGACATGGGAGAGGGGACACGGGGACACGGGAGAGGGGACATGGGAGAGGGGACATGGGGACAGGGGAGAGGGGACAGGGGAGGGGACATGGGAGAGGGGACACGGGGACACGGGAGGGGACATGGGAGGGGACACACGGGGACACGGGAGGGGACACGGGAGAGGGGACATGGGGACACGGGAGGTGACAGCAGGGACCAGCACACGGGGCGGCAAAGGACGCGAGTGAGGGGTGAGGATGGGGGTGACAGGGGACTGGATGTCCCAGATTGGGGGGTGACAAAGGACAGGATGTCCCACATTGGGGGGTGACAGGGCACAGGGGGTGACGAGGGACAGGCTGTCCCTGGTTTTGGGGTGACAAAGGACATAGGGTGACAATGGACAGGCTGTCCCTGTTTTTGGGGTGACAATGGACAGGCTGTCCCCGTTTTTTGGGGTGACGTTGGACAGGCTGTCCCCGTTTTTGGGGTGACAACGGACAGGCTGTCCCTGTTTTTGGGGTGACGTTGGACAGGCTGTCCCTGTTTTTGGGGTGACAACGGACAGGCTGTCCCTGTTTTTGGGGTGACAATGGACAGGCTGTCCCAGATTTGGGGGGTGACAATGGACAGGCTGTCCCCGTTTTTGGGGTGACAAGGGACAGGCTGTCCCAGATTTGGGGGGTGACAAAGCACAAGGGGTGACGAGGGACAGGCTGTCCCCGTTTTTGGGGTGACGTTGGACAGGATGTCCCTGTTTTTGGGGTGACAAAGGACATAGGGTGACAATGGACAGGCTGTCCCCGTTTTTGGGGTGACGTTGGACAGGATGTCCCCGTTTTTGGGGTGACAATGGACAGGCTGTCCCCGTTTTTGGGGTGCCAGGGGACCCCAGCACCCCCCTGACACCCCTCTCCCCCCCCCCTGCAGGCACCATCATTTCGGAGCATCCCCTCCCTCCCTCGCTCAGCCCCCCGCCCTCGCTCAGCCCCCCGGCCGCCAGCCCCCGCGACCCCTCCCCGGCCTCGCAGGTACCGCGGGGGGACCTTCCGGGGGTCCCGGGAGCCCCCCCGGCGGCGTCCCCCACCCCCCGTGTCCCGCAGGGCCACCCCCCCGCCCGCGGCCGTCGGCGGGGGCCCGGCGCCGCCCGAGCTGCTCCCGCGGGAGCGCCGGCACCCCTGGGCCCCCCCGGGCGGGGCCGAGGGGCCGCGGTGTCCCCCCCGGCTGTCCCCTCCCCTCCTGGACCCGCGGCCGGCCGAGACCCCCGAGCTGGGTGAGTGGGGGGACGCGGGAGGGGACGCCGGGGAGCCCCCGACGCGGCGACTGGCAGCGGCTGCCGGCTCCCCCGAGAACGCCGGCGCCAGGAGGTGAGCGGGGGGTCCTGGTCCTTGTCCCCTGTTCCTGTCCCTTGTCCCCTGTCCCTGTCCCCTGTCCCTTGTCCCTTGTCCCCTGTTACCTGTCCCCTGTCCCTGTCCTTGTCCCCTGTCCCTGTCCCCTGTCCCTTGTCCCTTGTCCCCTGTTACCTGTCCCCTGTCCCTGTCCTTGTCCCCTGTCCCTGTCCTTGTCCCCTGTTCCTGTCCCTGTCCCTTGTCCTTGTCCCTTGTCCCCTGTCCCTGTCCCCTGTCCTTGTCCCTGTCCCTGTCCCTTGTCCTTGTCCTTGTCCCTTGTCCCCTGTCCTTGTCCCCTGTTCCTGTCCCTGTCCCTGTCCCTTGTCCCTTGTCCCTTGTCCCTGTCCTTGTCCCCTGTCCTTGTCCTTGTCCCTGTCCCTTGTCCCCTGTCCTTGTCCTTGTCCCTTGTCCTTGTCCCTTGTCCTAGTCCCTTGTCCCCTGTCCCTGTCCTTGTCCCTGTCCTTGTCCCCTGTCCTTGTTCTTGTCCCCTGTTCCCTGTCCTTGTCCCCTGTCCCTTGTCCCTTGTCCTTGTCCCTGTCCCCTGTCCTTATCCTTGTCCCCTGTCCCTTGTCCTTGTCCTTGTCCCTGTCCCTGCCCCTGTCCTTGTCCCCTGTCCTTGTCCCTGTCCTTGTCCCCTGTCCCTGTCCCTGTCCTTGTCCCTGTCCCTGTCCCTTGTCATCCCCCTGCCCCTCCCTGTCCTTTGTCACTCTGCGTCCTGCTGCCTTCTGTCCCTTGTCACCTGCCCATCCCGGTGCCTCCTGTCCTTGTCACTTTGTGACCTGGCATCCCCTGTCCCCTCCCCAGGAATCCTGTCGCTTGTCACCCCCCTGGACCTGTCCCTTGTCACCCCCTGGACCTGTCCCTTGTCACCCCCCTGGACCTGTCCGTGTCACCTCCTGGACCTCCTGTCCCTTGTCACCCCCAACCTGGTTCCTCCTGTCCCTTGTCACACCCCCCTGTCCCTTGTCACACCCTCTTGGGACACCCCTGTCCCTTGTCACCCCCAACCTGGTTCCTCCTGTCCCTTGTCACCCCCCCCTGTCCCTTGTCACCCTCCTGTCCCTTGTCACACCCTGTCCCCTCCCTTGTCACCCCCCTGGATGTGTCCGTGTCACCTCCTGGACCTCCTGTCCCTTGTCACCCCCTCTGGTCCCCCCTGTCCCTTGTCACCCCCTGTGTTGGCCCCTTGTCACCAGGGTGACATCTGGGGCCTCCCGGAGCCCCCGGCTGCCCTGACACCGCTCCCGCTCCCGTTATCCAGGAGGAAACCCGGAAGTTCTCCCAGGGAGGAGAAGTTCGTTAAGAAGCTGCTCATTAAGCGGTAATTAGAGCCTGGGGAGGGGAGGATGGACCCTGGGACCCCTCTGTCCTGTGTCACCTCTGTCCAGGGCCACCTGCGTCCCCGTCCCCTGTTCCTGGGGCCCCTCGTGCCAAGGGTTGGTGGGGAGCCCCCGTCCCCAACGCTCCTGTCCCTTGTCACTGTCACTGTCCCCAATGCTCCTGAGCCTTGTCACTGTCACTGTCCCTGTCCCCAGTGCTCCTGAACCTTGTCACTGTCACTGTCCCCAACGCTCCTGAGCCTTGTCACTGTCACTGTCACTGTCACTGTCCCCAGTGCTCCTGTCCCTTGTCACTGTCACTGTCACTGTCCCCAGTGTTCCTGTCCCTTGTCACTGTCACTGTCACTGTCCCCAATGCTCCTGAGCCTTGTCACTGTCACTGTCACTGTCCCCAGTGCTCCTGTCCCTTGTCACTGTCACTGTCCCTTGTCCCCAGTGCTCCTGGCCCTTGTCACTGTCACTGTCCCCTGTCCCCAATGCTCCTGTCCCTTGTCACTGTCACTGTCCCTGTCCCCAATGCTCCTGTCCCTTGTCACTGTCACTGTCACTGTCCCCTGTCCCCAATGCTCCTGTCCCTTGTCACTGTCACTGTCCCTGTCCCCAGTGCTCCTGTCCCTTGTCACTGTCACTGTCACTGTCCCCAGTGCTCCTGTCCCTTGTCACTGTCCCTGTCCCCAATGCTCCTGAGCCTTGTCACTGTCACTGTCACTGTCACTGTCCCCAGTGCTCCTGGGCCTTGTCACTGTCACTGTCCCCAATGCTCCTGAGCCTTGTCACTGTCACTGTCACTGTCCCTAGTGCTCCTGTCCCTTGTCACTGTCCCTTGTCCCCAGCACTCCTGTCCCTTGTCCCTGTCCCCTGTCCCCAGTGCTCCTGTCCCTGTCACTGTCACTGTCCCCAGTGCTCCTGTCCCTTGTCACTGTCACTGTCCCCAACGCTCCTGAGCCTTGTCACTGTCACTGTCACTGTCCCCAGTGCTCCTGTCCCTTGTCACTGTCCCTGTCCCCAGTGCTCCTGAGCCTTGTCACTGTCACTGTCACTGTCCCCAGTGCTCCTGTCCCTTGTCACTGTCACTGTCCCCAGTGCTCCTGAGCGTTGTCACTGTCACTGTCACTGTCCCCAGTGCTCCTGTCCCTTGTCACTGTCCCTTGTCCCCAGTGCTCCTGAACCTTGTCACTGTCACTGTCCCCAGTGCTCCTGAGCCTTGTCACTGTCACTGTCACTGTCACTGTCCCCAGTGCTCCTGTCCCTTGTCACTGTCACTGTCACTGTCCCCAGTGCTCCTGAGCCTTGTCACTGTCACTGTCCCCAATGCTCCTGAGCCTTGTCACTGTCACTGTCCCCAATGCTCCTGTCCCTTGTCACTGTCACTGTCACTGTCCCCAATGCTCCTGTCCCTTGTCACTGTCCCTTGTCCCCAGTGCTCCTGTCCCTTGTCACTGTCACTGTCCCCGGTGCTCCTGTCCCTTGTCACTGTCACTGTCCCCGGTGCTCCCAGGCCGTGTCACTGTCACTGTCACTGTCACTGTCCCCAATGCTCCTGTCCCTTGTCACTGTCACTGTCCCCTGTCCCCAATGCTCCTGTCCCTTGTCACTGTCATTGTCCCCAATGCTCCTGAGCCTTGTCACTGTCCCCTGTCCCCAATGCTCCTGAACCTTGTCACTGTCACTGTCCCCAGTGCTCCTGTCCCTTGTCACTGTCCCCTGTCCCTTGTCCCCAGTGCTCCTGTCCCTTGTCACCCTCCCTGTCCCTTGCCCCCAGCACTCCTGTCCCTTGTCCCTGTCCCCTGTCCCTTGTCCCCAGCGCTCCTGTCCCTTGTCCCTGTCCCTTGTCCCCAGCACTCCTGTCCCGTGTCCCTGTCCCCTGTCCCTTGTCCCCAGCGCTCCTGTCCCGTGTCCCTGTCCCCTGTCCCTTGTCCCCAGTGCTCCTGTCCCTTGTCACCCTCCCTGTCCCCTTGTCCCCAGCACTCCTGTCCCTTGTCCCTGTCCCCTGTCCCTTGTCTCCAGCGCTCCTGTCCCTTGTCCCCAGTGCTCCTGTCCCTTGTCCCTGTCCCCTGTCCCTTGTCCCCAGTGCTCCTGTCCCTTGTCCCTGTCCCCTGTCCCTTGTCCCCAGCGCTCCTGTCCCGTGTCCCGTGTCCCTTGTCCCCAGCGCTCCTGTCCCGTGTCCCTGTCCCCTGTCCCTTGTCCCCAGTGCTCCTGTCCCTTGTCCGCAGCGCTCCTGTCCCTTGTCCCCAGCGCTCCTGTCCCGTGTCCCTGTCCCTGGGGTCCCTCGTCCCCCGGCACTCAGCACCCCAAACTCCCGGGCTGTCTCCCCCGGAGGTTTCGGGGTGCCCCCAGCCCTGACGGCTCTGTCCCCCCAGGAGGGGCCCCCTCAGGGTCCAGGGCAGCCCCCGGCTCCCCAAGGTGCCGCGGGTGAGCCTGGAGCGCCTGGAGCTGGACCTGGAGCTGGACCCGGCGCAGCCGCCCGTGTTCCGCATCTTCCCGGGGCCCTCGGCCGAGGAGTTCAGCGTCATCGTCATCGAGCAGGGGACACCGGGGACACCGGGGACAGTGGAGACAACAGGGACACTGGGGACAGCAGCGACAGCGGAGACAACGGAGACAGCGGGGACAGCGGAGACAGCAGGGACGGTGGAGCTACACGGAGCCTGCCCTGTCAAGGTGAGCGTCCCCAGTGTCCCCTCCAGTGCCCACTGTCCCCTCCCCATCCCCAGTGTCCCCTACCTGCCCAGGTGAGTGTCCCCAGTGTCCCCTCCCAGTTCAGGTGAGTGTCCCCAGTGTCCCCTCCCAGTTCAGGTGAGTGTCCCCAGTGTCCCCTCCAGTGCCCACTGTCCCCTCCCCATCCCCAGTGTCCCCTCCCCATCCCCACTGTCCCCTCCCCATCCTCAGTGTCCCCTCCCAGTCCAGGTGAGTGTCCCCTCTGTCCTGTCCCCATCCCGGTGAGTGTCCCCAGTGTGCCCTCCCTTGTCAAGGTGAGTGTCCCCAGTGTCCCCTCCCTGCTCAGGTGAGTGTCCCCAATGTCCCTCCCCATCCAGGTGAGTGTCCCCAGTGTCCCCTCCCTGCTCAGGTGAGTGTCCCCAGTGTCCCCTTGCCATCCCCAGTGTCCCCTCCCTTGTCAAGGTGAGGGTCCCCCCTCCCTGACCGTGTCCCCCCGCGCAGGAGGAGCAGCAGGAGTCGCCCATTGGGGACACCGGGGACACCGGGGACACCAAACCCGTGGCGCTGCTGCCGCTTCCCCTGGCGGAGCCGGGCCCCGCCCCGGGCTCCTCCCCCGGCCCGGGGCTCCCGGTGGTCCCGGAGGGGCTCCCGGTGGTCCCGGCCATCCCGGGGGTCTCGTGCTGCCGCGTGTGCGGCCAGGCCGGGGCCGTGGTGATGTGCGACCGCTGCCAGCGCTGCTTCCACCTGCACTGCCACCTGCCCGCCCTGCAGGACGTGCCCAGGTACGGGATCCGCCAGGATCCGCTGGGATCGGCCGGGATCCGCCGCCCCGAGCGCCTCCCTGGGCCTGGGATCCACTGCACTGTGTCATTCCCGAGTCCCAAAGTGTCCCTGGGATTCACAGCCCTGTGTCACCTCCCACTGCCCTGTGTCACCTCCCTGAGTGTCCCAAAATGTCCCTGGGATCCACAGCACCGTGTCACCCCCGAGTCCCAAAGTGTCCCTGGGATCCACTGCCCTGTGTCACCTCCCTGCATGTCCCAATGTCCCTGGATCCACTGCCCCGTGTCACCCCCGAGTCCCAAAATGTCCCTGGGATCCACAGCACTGTGTCACCTCTGAATCCCAAAATGTCCCTGGGATCCACAGCCTCGTGTCACCTCCCTGAGTCCTAAAATGTCCCTGGGATCCACTGCCCCGTGTCACCTCCCTGAGTATCCCAATGTCCCTGGGATCCACTGCACTGTGTCATTCCCGAGTCCCAAAATGTCCCTGGGATCCACTGCACTGTGTCATTCCCGGGTCCCCAAATGTCCCTGGGATCCACTGCCCCGTGTCACCTCTGAATCCCAAAATGTCCTTGGGATTCACTGCCCCGTGTCACCTCCCTGCGTGTCCCAATGTCCCTGGGATCCACTGCACCGTGTCACCCCCGAGTCCCAAAATGTCCCTGGGATCCACTGCACTGTGTCACCCCTGAGTCCCAAAATGTCCCTGGATCCACAGCACCGTGTCACCCCCGAGTCCCAAAATGTCCCTGGATCCACTGCCCTGTGTCACCCCTGAGTCCCAAAGTGTCCCTGGGATCCACTGCCCCGTGTCACCCCCGAGTCCCAAAATGTCCCTGGGATCCACAGCCCTGTGTCACCCCCGAGTCCCAAAATGTCCCTGGGATCCACTGCCCCGAGTCACCTCCCTGCGTGTCCCAATGTCCCTGGGATCCACTGCACCGTGTCACCCCCGAGTCCCAAAATGTCCCTGGGATCCACTGCACTGTGTCACCCCTGAGTCCCAAAATGTCCCTGGATCCACAGCACCGTGTCACCCCCCGAGTCCCAAAATGTCCCTGGGATCCACTGCCCCGTGTCACCTCTGAATCCCAAAATGTCCTTTGGATCCACAGCCCCGTGTCACCTCCCTGAGTCCTAAAATGTCCCTGGGATCCACAGCCCCGTGTCACCTCCCCAAGTCCCAAAGTGTCCCTGGGATCCACTGCCCCGTGTCACCCCCGAATCCCCAAATGTCCCTGGATCCACTGCCCTGTGTCACCTCTGAATCCCCAAATGTCCCTGGATCCACTGCCCCGTGTCACCTCCCTGAGTCCCAAAATGTCCCTGGGATCCACTGCCCTGTGTCACCTCCCTGCGTGTCCCAATGTCCCTGGGATCCACTGCCCTGTGTCACCTCTGAATCCCAAAATGTCCTTGGGATCCACTGCCCTGTGTCACCTCCCTGCGTGTCCCCGAATGTCCCTGGGATCCACAGCACTGTGTCACCCCCGAGTCCCAAAATGTCCCTGGGATCCACTGCCCCGTGTCACCTCCCACTGCCCTGTGTCACCTCCGAATCCCCAAATGTCCCTGGATCCACTGCCCCGTGTCACCTCTGAATCCCAAAATGTCCCTGGATCCACTGCCCCGTGTCACCTCCCCTGCGTGTCCCAATGTCCCTGGGATCCGCTGCCCCGTGTCACCTCTGAATCCCAAAATGTCCCTGGATCCGCTGCCCTGTGTCACCTCCCTGGGATCTGCTGGGACCCTTTGGATTCTGGGATCTCCTGTTCCTGATCCCTCTGGGAATCCCCCACTGACCCCAAATCTCAGGGGATCCCCCACCCCCAAGAGCCTTGGGGGTCCCCAGGTGCTGATCCCATGGGATCCCATTCCTGATCCCACAATCCCAGACCCCCTGGGGGTCTCTGGCTGCCGATCCCATGGGATCCCGTTCTTGTTCCCAGTCTCATGGGAATCTCCAGGGGCCAATCCCATGGGAAACCATTCCCGATTCCATGGGATCCCATTCCCAGTCCCTGGGTTGCAGACCCCCAGGGGTCTCTGGGCACTGATCCCATGGGGTTTCATTCCCGATCCCATGGAGTTCCATTCCCAATCCCATGGGGTCCCATTCCTGATCCCATGGGGTCCCATTCCCAATCCCATGGGGTCCCATTCCTGATCCCATGGGGTCCCATTCCCAATCCCATGGGGTCCCATTCCCAATCCCTGGATCCCAGGCCCCCATGGGTCTCCAGTGCTGATCCCATGGGATCCCCTTTCCAATCCCACGGGGTCCCGTTCCCAATCCTGTGGGGATCCAGTCCCAGGATCCCAGGCCCCCAGGGGTCTCTGGGTGTCAATCCTGTGGGGTCCCATTCCCGATCCCATGGGGTCCCATTCCTGATCCCATGGGGTCCCGCTCCCGATCCCATGGGGTCCCATTCCTGATCCCAAGGAATCCTGTTCCCAATCCCATGGGCTCCCATTCCCAATTCCTTAGGTTCCCATTCCTGATCCCATGGGGTCCCGTTCCCGATCCCATGGGGTCTCATTCCTGATCCCTTGGGATCCCATTCCCAATCCCTGGATCCCAGACCCCTGGGGTCTCCGGGTGCCGATCCTGTGGGGATGTTCCCTGTCCCATGGGGTCCCATTTCCTGTCCTGTGGGGTCCCTTTCTTGATCCCATGGGGTCCCATTCCCAATCCTATGGGGTCCTGTTCCCGATCCCATGGGGTCCCATTCCCAATCCCTGGATCCCAGACCCCCAGGGGTCTCCAGGCACTGATCCCATGGGATCCCGTTTCCTGTCCCATGGGATCCCGTTCCCTGTCCCACGGGATCCCATTCCCTGTCCCACGGGATCCCGTTCCCTGTCCCACGGGATCCCATTCCCTGTCCCACGGGATCCCGTTCCCTGTCCCATGGGGTCCCGTTCCCTGTCCCACGGGATCCCATTCCTGACCCTGTGGGATCCCGTTCCTGACCCCGCTGGATCCCGTTCCCTGTCCCATGGGGTCCCGTTCCTGACCCCGCTGGATCCCGTTCCCTGTCCCATGGGATCCCGTTCCCTGTCCCACGGGATCCCATTCCCTGTCCCACGGGATCCCGTTCCCTGACCCCCGCTGGATCCCGTTCCCTGTCCCATGGGATCCCGTTCCCTGTCCCATGGGGTCCCATTCCTGACCCCGCCGGATCCTGTTGCCTGTCCCATGGGATCCCGTTCCCTGTCCCACGGGATCCCGTTCCCTGTCCCACGGGGTCCCGTTCCTGACCCCGCCGGATCCCGTTCCCTGTCCCATGGGATCCCGTTCCCTGTCCCACGGGATCCCGTTCCCTGTCCCATGGGATCCCGTTCCCTGTCCCACGGGATCCCATTCCTGACCCCGCCGGATCCCGTTCCCTGTCCCATGGGATCCCGTTCCCTGTCCCACGGGATCCCGTTCCTGACCCCGTGGGATCCCGTTCCCTCACCCCGTGGGATCCCGTTCCTGACCCCGTGGGATCCCATTCCCTGACCCCGCTGGATCCCGTTGCCTGTCCCACGGGATCCCGTTCCTGACCCCGCCGGATCCCGTTCCCTGTCCCATGGGATCCCATTCCTGACCCCACGGGATCCCGTTCCCTGTCCCACGGGATCCCGTTCCTGACCCCGCCGGGTCCCGTTCCCTGTCCCACGGGATCCCGTTCCCTGTCCCATGGGATCCCGTTCCCTGTCCCATGGGATCCCGTTCCTGACCCCGCCGGATCCCGTTCCCGCAGCAGCCCCGAGTGGACGTGTTTGCTGTGCCAGGAGCTGTCCCCAGCCCAGCCCGGCTGTGGAGCGCGGCCCCCCGCGCACAAACTGAGCCCCCAGGACCAGCAGGTGAGAGCCGGGCCGCTCCCGGCGGGATCCTCCCACTCCTGGTGGAATCCTCCCGCTCCCGGCGGGATCCTCCCACTCCTGGTGGAATCCTCCCGCTCCCGGCGGGATCCTCTCACTCCCCGGTGGAATCCTCCCAGGTGGGATCCTCCCACTCCTGGTGGAATCCTCCCAGGTGGGATCCTCTCACTCCCGGTGGGATCCTTCCACTCCTGGTGGGATCCTTCCACTCCTGGTGGGATCCTCCCGCTCCTGGTGGCATCCTCCCGGGTGGGATCCTCGTTGCTCCCGGTGGGATCCTCCAGCTCCTGCTGGGATCCTCCCATTCCCGGGTGGGATCTGCCCAGGTGGGATCCTCCCACTCCTGGTGGGAACCTCCCGGGTGGGATCCTCCTGGTGAGATCCTCCCGCTCCCGGTGGGATCCTCTCACTCCTAGTGGGATCTTCCCACTCCCGGGTGGGATCCTCCTGCTCCTGGTGGGATCTGCCTGCTCCCAGAGGGATCTGCCCAGGTGGGATCCTCCTGGTGGGATCCTCCCACTCCCTGGTGGGATCCTCCTGCTCCCAGTGGGATCCTCCTGCTCCCGGTGGGATCCTCCCCACCCCTGGTGGGATCCTCCAGCTCCTGGTGGGATCCTCCAGCTCCTGGTGGGGATCCTCCAGCTCCTGGTGGGATCCTCCCACTCCTGGTGGGAACCTCCCGGGTGGGATCCTCCTGGTGGGATCCTCGTGCTCCCGGTGGGATCCTCCCGCTCCCCGGTGGGATCCTCCCACTCCTGGTGGGAACCTCCCGGGTGGGATCCTCCTGGTGGGATCCTCGTGCTCCCGGTGGGATCCTCGTGCTCCCGGTGGGATCCTCTCACTCCCGGTGGGATCCTCTCACTCCCGGTGGGATCCTCCCACTCCCGGTGGGATCCTCCCGCTCCTGGTGAGATCCTCCCGGGTGGGATCCTCTCACTCCCGGTGGGATCCTCCCACTTCCGGTGGGATCCTCTAGCTCCTGGTGGGATCCTCCCATTCCCCGGGTGGGATCCTCCCACTCCCAGAGGGATCTGCCCAGGTGGGATCCTCCCACTCCTGGTGGGAACCTCCCGGGTGGGATCCTCCTGCTGAGATCCTCCCACTCCCCGGTGGGATCACTCCCATTCCCGGGTGGGATCCTCCCACTCCCAGAGGGATCCTCCCACTCCCGGTGGGATTCTCCTGCTCCTGGTGGGGTCTGCCCCACTCCCCAGGCAGGATCCTCCCGCTCCCGGCGGGATCCTCCCGCTCCCCGCCGCCTCCTCACCGTGCCCCGCCCCCGCAGAGGTGCGAGTTCGTCCTGCTGGAGCTGCTGTGCCACGAGCCCTGGCGGCCCCCTGCAGCGCCTCTCCAGCTCCCCGGTGAGCCCGGCGGGACGGGGGCCGCGGGATCCGCGGGATCCGCGGGATCCGCTCCCACGCCGCCCCGCCCCTGACGCCGCCGCCCGCCCCGCAGGACGGCCGCGACGCCATCGACCTGACGCTGATGCGGGCGCGGCTGCAGGAGAAGCTGAGCCCGCGCTACCGCAGCCCCGAGGAGTTCGCCCGCGACGGCTGGCGCCTGCTCCGGCAGTTCCACCGCCTCACCGAGGTCTGGGAACGCCCTGGGGGTCGGAGGGGGGGGGGGGTTGTTCCCGAGCGCGGGGTCCGGCCACCTCCGGAATTCCCGGTTTTTCTTTCCCCCTCCAGGACAAGGCGGACGTCCAGTCCATCCTGGAGCTGCAGCGCTTCCTCGAGAGCCGCCTCAGCGCCGTCTTCGGGGACCTCAAGTTCTCGTGGCTCCTGGTGGATCCCGAGGAACCCCTGGAGCTGTCGCCGGGGTCCTGATCCCTCCTCCCGGGGGGCTGGAACCCCTCCCGTCACCCCGATCTCCCGTCCCCCGCGGTCCCGGCTTCCCCCTCACGGTTCTGGTTGCCCCCCGGATCCTGCCCCAGAGCCTCCCAGGGACACTGGGGACGTCCCTGTCGCCGTCATCCCGGGGTCACGTGGGAAAATAAAACCCTGGCTCGTCCTGCTGGACTCTCCCTCATTTCAGGGCTCGGGTTTCACCTGGATTTCCTGGGTTCTTCCTCATTCCAGTTCTTGGTTTTCACCTGGGTTTTCCCTCATTTCAGTTTTTGGTTTGACCTGGATTTCCTGGATTCTCCTTCATTTCAGTGCTTGGGTTTCACCTGGATTTTCCTTCATTTCAGTATTTGGGTTTCACCTGGATTTCCAGGACTTTCCCTCATTTCAGTTCTTGGGTTTGACCTGGATTTCCTGGATTTTGCCT